>JAYMTT010000180.1:0-16887 GCA_036898025.1 Hypseocharis bilobata
ATTCTACCTATAAAAAATGGACAGATGCTAAAACCATAAGGACAAGTCTAAAATACAAAACTATTTAACCCTAGTTTCGTTTTGATGCGTCTACTGAAAAGTCCCTCTGGTATGTAGTACAGTGTATTAGTGTATAATAATACAGTAAAAGTTCACTCTAACTGATTGCTATCACAGATTTAGCTTGTATTACTGCTATGATATAGGCACATAGCTAGGTACATTTTGTCCAATGTCTTAATATACACCTTGAACGATTTAATTTTATCCTTAAAGGTAGCAAGGATTCCACAAGGCCAAGAATCATTCATTATGGCATGGTTAAAAGTATTTTCAAAATATCCAGCTGGTTTGAGTTTTTAATTTGCTTCGTGTTTATGTTGCATAGTGACTAAATTTAAAAATCAAATCATGACACCAAAATGAACTTTCATTGCTGCCATTGATATTAAATCAAAGTACTTACATGATCTGGGCAGGGGCCAGTTCAGGCACTAGTTGCCTATATATATATTAACATCAGAGGCTCCTCATTCACGGGACCTTTCCTGTGGAGGAATCATAATTTGAAGGACACAAGTTCCTCAGACCTAAACAGGAAGGGAAGCCTCTGTAACTCCTATCATGTTTCTAGAGCAGCTATGCACCCTACATTACCTACCTTACAAACGCCATAGACTAGGATGAAGCCAAAATTTAGAACAAAAATACATAATTCTTTTGAGAGAGAGAGAGACTATGTTACATTTCGAGTGCATCAGTAATGGGGAGAATATTTTCTTGAATGGCAGTTCCTTGATGTAAATACTATTCTGCAGGCAATGCCCTGATGGTTTTCATCCTTGATCTGCCAGCTACATCCGTAACCAGCCACAGTATCAGCTGCCCATCTGAGATTTCCTTTACAATTCAATTCATGGGAAAAGGAAGCCAACCTCTCGACTGAATCAAAATGATCTGTTGAGATACACCCAGTCCTAAAGAAGATGTGATTATCATGTCAATGTCGCTCCGTGAACTGAAGAACTTGTCTCTGGAGGATGCAAAGGCGGGAGATGTGATTGTTGTGTCTGTGTGTCATTTACAAGACCAAGAACTGCCAATGTTGATCTGCAAAAAATGCACAAGCATATTACCACAATAAAACATCAGGACTTGCCACCAAAATTGGAGGCACAAACAAAGACCCCAGTAGTAAATGTTGGCTCAGGATAATTGATGAAACCCAAAACTGTACCTAGGCAATGAAGTTCTTATATTTGGTTGGCTGGCATATGCAGAAAGTGGACCTCTGAGGTTAGCATGTTTGCTCAGAGTAGTTTCAAGCTGTGGAGGGGGCAGCTGCAAAATAGGAACAGAACGTAGCAAAGTGAATAACCAACAAAGGCAAAGATGAGCTATATTATGTTATAGAACATACAATACCTGTAAAAATACACGGAAAGAATGTGGTTGCGTCTGAGAGACACATTTCAAGAATCCGACCCACAACTTCGGCATTTTCCAAACCTGCACTCACAATAAAGATGTATATCAGCAATCCTATAATAATAATGACCAAAACTAGCTTACAAGAATAAGCCTTCAACTTTCTCAAAAGAGCCCAACTGTAACTCAGGTCAGCTTACCTGTCTACTGACAAGTTTGGAGAGTATCTCCATAACAAAATCCACCTGGAGGAGAGAAAAAAAAAAAATCATACTGTTAGGAAACATTCTGCATCTAGGATTTTTGGAAAGAGCATGAACATCTCAAAATGAAAATGACTATTCGGACAATGGATATTCCTTTTTGAGCTAGGAAACAATGGAAACTTAAATTTCAAAGTCTAACAAATAAACAAACAAACATCTTTTTGGAAAGAGCACTTTTTAAATTACCACAATCTCATATTGCAGATCAACCAAAAGGAAACCAGTCCATGAAACAATCACATATCATTTCAGTAGATGTTATGAGAAGTACGCTCAGTCATTCAGATACAAAAATGAAGAATGACATTTACCAGTGTAGGAAAAGCATCGATTGCCTGAATCACTGATCTCATGAAAAGTAGAGGCAAAGGAGTTTGATCCACCTGAAAAAGGACAGAATTACTACTTGGAAAGAAAAGAACTTGTTAAATATCAATCACACCAGATTGCAGATGACGCTTACATACCATTTGGTTCAAGGCTTTTGCCAAGACCTGCTGAGTAAAAACTGTGCGTTGCTCAAAACATGCTGAACAAGCATCTGTTATCTGAAAACATGAAATGAAAGAAGATGACACATTAGAATGGATGTGAGCCTCAACAATCAACTATTAACAGCTCATAACAGTCATCAAAGACATGGTGGCCGGCAGGAGAAGCTATACAATGTGCACCATTTAACAGATCAATGGACATCATATGACTGACATTCAATAGACACCATCAACCAGAAATAATTGTGGCAATCTTAGCTCAACAAGGGATTTTGGGTAAACTAGTATTATTGAATGTGTTCAGTAACCCATTCACACCCAGTTAGAGTCTGGTTGATCCAGAATATTTGCTTAGGTTTTCCAGCAACAATGGCCCTTCATCGTTAGTCTCAATTCCCATTATCCTTCGAATGCTTAGATCCCAATGCTGGTCAATTTAAACCCTAATAATAATTCTTCCGAAAACTTGCCGGTGCTGATTCTTTGGTGACCACCCATCAACCAACAGGGTGAAATATAATAGGGAACTCCAGAAAAATAGCCATCAAAGAGCACAAGGAGCCAATCATAAAGGTGAAATAACAGGTTTCAGACAAAGTCACAAAGGAGGAATGAATTAATTACAATGTAAGAACAAGAAGAAAAAAAAATGAAAGTGGGAAGTGAAAAAGTGTCAACCATTAAAGGAAGATAAAGGTAGACGGAAAAAAAAGAGTTCTAAATTCAGCCTTCCAAATCTGGAGTGTAGGGCTTTTTAAAGTATTGTGTCCTGTTTTCTAAAAAATAGGCACCAAATAAACAGACGTCAAAAAGATACTAACATTGGAATCCAAGACAGCAACCAAGCTTAATTCTGGTCTTACTTCAGTTAGCGTTCAAAAAACACACAAGGCATGTTAGGTAGGTAGATAGGCAGGACGCTAAAAGCTACATGATCGGAAGACAGAAATCAACCCCTGAAAGTTTGAAGAAACAAAAGGGGGCCGATTTATCAGCCTACAAGTCTTAATCTGGTGAAGCAGGTTTTTAACAGCAATTATTGTTGCCTGCCAAGGACTATGCCATAGCTGCAGAACACCATTTAGAGCACTATAGTGGGCTTTCATTTACATATTTATAGGTCCAGTAAGTAGGGATTTCTGGATCTTACCTTTTACTTTACAAATAATGTATTGCAGCAGTTAATTTATTTTAAGGTTCAAGATTGAGTCTTATAAGTGTTAACTCGTCGGGTCTTCTATATAAGCTCTGAGATTGATTCTTAATTTCTTTAACGTCAAATTCCAAATCTTGAGTTTACTCTTTCATTGATGAATGACTTATATTGAGACTAAGCCTATTTCTAAGGGTCAAGGTTTTAACTGATCTACGAGTGTTTCCTAGCAACCTACTGGTGCAAGCTAATAATTATTTTTCATATTTTCTTTGCTTTATTCTAACTTCCATTAAAACAAATCTAAAACCCTAATTATCAAGATACATCCAAGTCTTTTGAGCCATGTATAAAATTTCATAGCCCGTTATTCTATTCTGCGATACTAATTATCACAAAGATTCCATGATCAAGATCATTCGATAGGATAACTAAAAATTGACCGGAGACCTATCTATGAAAACAGAACTGAATGTAGGAGCGCACAGAGCATAACATGCAGTTCATAAATTGTCAATACAGTCTACCATGAATGCTTCATTATGAAAAAAACCATCAATTTAGAAATACAGAATAGATGCCTTTTTCAGTGGAAGCCCATCTTTATCAGGACGAATGTCGTGGATGGCAACTAACACTTCAGCAGGAGTCAATGCTGGACCAGTATGGGCTGAACCCTGCAATGGACATCAGAACTCTCAGAAAGAAGTACCTAAAATTAACGAAATCGGATGGGTATGATAAAATAAAGAGACTGGATAATAGCAATCAAATAATTATCATTGCAGCACATGATATGATTCCAAAATCCTGCTTTAGCCAGTATGCTCCAAAAACATCACTGATCAAGAATTTCAGTGAATAAGCTTTTCTTTCCTTCCAACAACATATATAGCTGAAATGCTGAATATATTCAAATTTTATATATATTCCACAAATATGTTTAATTGACTACAACATGTACTAGTCCTAATTCAAATAGCCTACTCTCCAAGAAACCAACATGAAAAGATGGTGCAAAATAAAAGTATCCAGGATTACGATTACTCATGGTGAAAAACAATGACAAAGTATGACATTGCCTAATCTATGAAAATCACAAAATAAAGCATTGACGCATACCTGTAGTATGTGAGCAAGTGCTGTCTGAAACTTATCTAATGGAAGGTTGACAAGACGAGGGAAAATTGGTAAAACCTGATACCACAGAAGTTCTATTCCCATAAGCAACATCCAATATAATCAACAACACAGTGAACTTACTCACTAACATAAAATAAAACAAGTCAACAACCACCACCACCACCGCAAGAAAGTTTGTGATTATTATTTCTCTCTGCATTTTAAGTAACCAAATAAGGAAGTAAATACATGTCATAAAACATTCTCCCCGAACTGGTTTTCTTTCATGAGGCTACTTTGATTTGTTTCGGTCAGGTTGAAAAAGTGATTCAAAAGTTCAATAGTCTTTTCATCAGTCCAGTTTGGATTGAAATTTGCTTGTTCTCTAATTCAATATGGATACATTCCGTTCATCAATTTGCTTTGAACATGAATCTCCCAGATAAAAGCTGGCAGAACATGATAATAGCACTAAAAGGTAAACAACATTACGCAATATTATGCAAACATAACAATGCATATGAGTACAAAGCATGCAAGATAAGAGAATAAGATTTTGTACAGCCATAAAAACCAATTCTTTGGAAACCATACTGAATAAAATTAGACCTATGCCTTAAAAAAGAACTACCCCATGCTTCAAAATTTTTAAAATAATAAAATTAGACCTATGCCTTAAAAAAGTACTACCCCATGGAAAATAATAATTAATTCTTGAATAAAAATTTGAAAAAGAAAATGAATGGAACAGTTTCTGAGGAGAAATTCATGGGTAACTACTACAAAATTGCAAGAGTTCAGTGGGAAAAAAAAATTGTGCCTAATAAAAATAAAGTTGTTGGGTGAGTTATCTCGAGTTGATCCCGAACTCAAACTCAGCCAACTGCTTTATAAATTATATATGGTATAGATAGTGATATAACCTTAACAAGTTTTGTCTACAAACTCAATACATTTTACATGCCATGGTGCCAGGTGCCAAATACCACAAAAATTTTCTTTTTCAGTTTTTAGTCTTGTTTAAGACTAAAAACCATCGCCTTCTTTCTGGTAGTAATGCAGATGTTCTAGGAGATCGAGCCTAGGATAGAACTCTTGATGATCTTTCCAACTTTATGGTTCATCTCTAGCAATCACAGACTTCACCATATGCAGCTTGCTAAAGCATAGAATTAAGGTAAAGCCTGATGGGCGTGGTAAGAGGGATGGCTTCAGAGCCCACACTAATCGAACACATCCAAATGATGTTAAGAAAATAGTTGTCTACAAGCGATGAGAGCGTGTAGATTGAATCAATTCCTTGTTTCAGGCAGAGAACAAATTTTTGGTCCTTAACGCAAGTATATAAAATTCACTAGCAACATGCATCCGTAATTTCCATACATCGTGACATCAAATGGGCATGCACAATCATACAATCGACAGGGAGCAAAAAAGGAGGAAAAAAAAAGTGACACAAACCTCATCTTTGGAAAGTGAAGATAGCATTGGAATAAGAATTGTGGCATCCTGAAAAGAAAAAATAAATAAATAAAAAATAAAAAATCTAAGTACTGAGATAGCAATGTTATTGACAGAAATCAGAGAGGATTTACATTTTGATTAACAGAACAACCTTTAACTTAGTTTCATACAAATGTTTGACAGTTGCTATCAGGTCAGGAGAAGGCGTTGCTTCTTGAGTCAGCACTTGTAGCACCTAGCAAGAAGCAATATATATGAATTAAAAAACAGAAGTAACAAAAGGAAAAAGTTCAACAAAGCACAAAGCAAAACAGGTTCAAAGTTCAACAATGATAGTAACAGAAGAAGAAAACCTACCGCCATTAAAAGATTCTCCGTTCCTTGAGGCGGGTCAGATACAATACGAAGCAACTCAGAATGAGATGACCCTAGGGCTCTTATAAGAATAGGTATGTGGCGATGAACAGCCTGCATATCATTTCAAAAGTCAGCCACAAAATTAGACAAATTGAGGAAGTGCAGTACACGGAAAACATTGATTCAGAATGAAATGAGAACCAAAGGTGGGAAAGAAAACCCATTTTCTTATCATATGCAACTTTATTTATTGGTAATGAAAGAAACTTTTATTTAGATGAAGGCTCATCTGGTTGACTTGAAACCGACTCTCTTCAACATACATGCATCAGTCAAATGGTCATTTAACGGTCTATAGTTGTCTGTGGTTGATTAGATACAGTTCACTAGAAGATTCAATGCAAACTTGCCTAAGGTTGGGTTGGTTACCTAAACCAACCAGTAGCTCAAAAACAATTTCTTTGCATAGCTTAATATAGAAGTTTCTAAAGGAACATGTTGAGAGGTTCCTAAACAAATAACACTCGGGTGCAGCCATCTCAGCTTCCATGGAGTGTAGGGTCAGCCTCCTTATGAGAACAGAACTCAACCTACCCTGTTAATGATTAACAAAATATATAAATCAATAAAACAAACCTGCTTAACAGTTTTAGGTGCCCGTCCATAAATGTCAAATACAAGTTGAAGAAGACTAGGTTTCTACAAGGACAAAAGACGTGTGAGCACCATAGATACAAAAGACGAAAGACATTATTGCCACAATTTTCTTGGTTATCGGTAATGGTGCAACCGTGGACAAACCTTGGTACAAAGAGCAAAAAACAAAGAAATGAGCCGTTGAGCTTCAGATATTGACATAGTTGAAACACTCTGATGAGTTGGTTGTGCATTGTTGGAATCATTTTCAGAAATTCCAGGCTCCGAAACTTGAGATCCACTGACAGAAGTTTCCTGTTTTCCAACCTGTAAACATTTCCACATAAAGAAACAGAGACATCAGAAAAACGGAAATTGATGTAGGTGCATCCCAATACATAAAAGCATGAATTAGCTAAAAGCCTAGCTCCTATCCTGGCCCAACAGTCAAGAGTGGTGATATATGTTCTAAAGCCAAATGCATCTAGCCACTCAACTGGTGGAAAGCTTAAGAAGCAAGGCATGGATGAAGAATCAGTCGGGAAAGATGTACAACTTAGATGTTAATAGTAGCCTTTTAAGGCCAAAGAAAAATAATGTTAATTTTCCACGTATCATAGGCAGGTAGATGCACATAGGTCACACTACTAAGTTCACCTTGGGGTACATGCCCCATAACCAAATAACAAATATTGATGTCAGAAGGAAATATCTTCGAACATTGAACTTAAATGTATTTCTCACTCTTGAAGATTTCACTCCAGCAGAAAGGGATTTTAGGCCACAAGCATCCAAGACATGCTCCAAGAACAGAATGGAACAAGGGACTAGCATTATCATTTTGGTTGAAAAGAATAGGCACCATCACCTACCACAGAACCCACTGCTTCTCAAAAGAAATCTATGAACAAGATAATGCACTTCTAGAAACCATGCTAATGATAGAGGCTGCACCAAAAAGTAGACTCTTTATTCTTAATAGCCACCTCATGACACTAAAGATCACATCATATATCTTCAACCAAAATTACATCTATCAAAATCCACAGATACTCCTCGACTAGAAAAAAAAAATAGCACATTTCAAAAATAAATAAATTAAGTATACAGGCTTTAAATGAGAATTCTAGAGACATCCAACCATACATAAGATTGGAGGGGCAGAATGTTCTTCACCTGCGCTTCAGCTCTCAGCTCAGTAGACTCAGACTGTGAAAGCTCTCTATCGGAAACAGGCCTGTCAACAGCAGAGAGCAACATATTTGTTCCAAATAGCTCAATATTCTCTGATATGTAGCTCAGCTTATAGAGCTTGTTTGCCACCTGTCCAACTCAAACAGAAGAAAGTTCCACGCATCATTACAGATTACAAAGTATTATACTGGTGAAAAACCCAGAAAACAGCTCAGAAAGACCCATTCACAAGAACCTGCAGTATTAATTAGCAGTACATACCAGCCGTATGGCTTTTGCTCGAATCCCATCTTGTGAATGAATAGCACACTGCCAACAAGAAAATAATTTATCAGTACCAAAAAACTAGCTCCCACGCACATATTGCTTTGAAGAGAAAAATGTAAAAAAAAAAAAAACGACCTTCATTTTATTTTTATCTTTTTCTCCATAAAACCTTATATTTCTTTATATTTATAAGTCAATGCCATTAAACCAAAGAATTAGCGTTACCATTTTGACTACCCTTTGACTTTTACATAATTGCAACAATACCACAACAAATTAAACAAAGTAAAAAATTTCTTCAACCCTAACACCTACAATTGTTGTATGCGGTATGTGAAAATTTTAATTTTTATATTTCTTGGTATGCTGTAAATAATTGTAGCTTTTCACGAACCAACCATATGAATGAATATTAAGCATGAAGTCTGCAGTCAAAGATTTTATTTTACTAGAACTTAGAACTTCACTTGGTGTCAGAGCAATCCAAATGCTCCTCATCCACATTGGTATGATAGCGAGTAGTAATGTGCAAGATTTTTATTTTTATTTTTATTTTTATTTTTTTATTTTTATGGAAAATATTGGTTTCAAGTAACCCAGGTATAAAATTAAACAATCACAGTATTTTGCACGAGGGCAATAGTGTCATTGCTTACAATAATCCTATTCAAACTTTTTCCAATCATAAAATTAACAAAAAAATAGATCCCAAACATGAAATTCTGTAACCCTTGGATTCTTTATCTCTTATTTCTGCTATCCCCACATTTCAGAATACAAGTATTCTAAATAGCGTTTTTGCGAAACGACCCCTTAAATTTAAATAGTATCTTACTCTATTCATGCCCTATAAAGAGACGAAAAATGAACAAAAAGAAAATCATCATTCTGAAACTAAATAACAACTTGCTCAATATAGCTACTGGAAGCAACATGGGCTATGGTCGCATAATATTAATGCTCTATAATACTGTAAATAGAAATTTCATTCAAGCCATTGATTTTAACGTAATTAGCTTGTCATAAAACAGATGCAAAATAAACCTTGCTGATATCAGGCAATATAACCCTGTGAAAACCAATACACAGACATACATATAATCGGGTTAATTAACCTAATTAAAGATAAACATGAAAATGAGGTAACACTCTTTAATCAAACAAAAATTTCCTATTTTGTATCCATTAATTATTTCAGTAGACAACCAGTTTATGATATACAAACCAAATTGTTGAATGGATGGTAAGCAGATTGATATCAAAATTTCCAAACATATACAGTCCTGATGTAACAAATTTTCTTTTCTGCTCTACTTTACATTTCATAATTTCTACAATCAGTGAAAGTCGTTGTCCAAAAGAGAATATAAATATAATATTTCTTTGTGTGTGTATCCACATGTTAGTCTGAATCTGTGGTGAGGATTTACTCATTCATTGTCACTACCTCAATACCCAATGGAATAATACATATTTTTTGAATTATGGAACCAGTTCAGTGAAGACTGGATAAGCTATTTTCACAACAGGTTTTTTTACTGATTCATGGAACAACAAAAAACTTAGGAACCGGATCAAGTGCCTTTCAGGAGTTGCTAAGCTAGTTTGGGTAAGCCACTTCTGTTATAATTCAATAATTATCAAGGTCCAAAGAGTGTCCACCTTTTCAAGACAACCATGATTGACCATGAATAAATGTAAAACACGCATAATTCGAATTATACTGCACTAAAAGATTCTGATGGCCAGGTTACCTTCAGCGCTATACTTAAGCAGGCTTGCCGATTAGATGGACGTCCCAATATCAAACTCCACACAGCACCAAGGCCCTGGGTAACACGCTCAACATCACGAATAACTCTTCCACGCTGATCAGTAACATCAGCATAGCAGAGATCGTCTAGAATTTTTAAGACTGAGTCAGGCAGATGTGGAACTTCACCAAGAAGCCTACTAAAAGACTTGTCTGAGGCTGGAAAATTGTCCAACAAAGACTTGGCCTACATAGAAAGGTTGTAATGTTAACACATTGATCCTCATATAAATAAATATATGGCTATACCAGCTACAAAGTGCTTACCACTGTCAGGAGGAACTTTTCATATACAGCGGCAGGAAATGAAGAAGTCTCAACTGAATCTGCGACCATGAGAGAGTGCAAATGGTACAGGAGTTGCAATATAAGCTCGTGTCCCTGACAAATAACCCAATTTAAATGTTAAGCTGGAAAGGATTCTAAACAAGGAAAGTAGAAGAGTAATAAGTTAAAGAAAAAAAAAGGTCTGAACAGAAACTTGGAAAGAAGGATCAACTGCCCAAAGTCAACCAATCAAGTTCATTCAGAATTTCAATAACGATCTGTGCAAAGACAAGCAAATTCGAAGTAATACCATCACCTACACATACCTTTTGTTCTTGGTAATCCACAATAATATGTTTTTGCACCATCATGACCACATCATCATCGGCATCAGCCTGTGAAAACGGTAAGATGTAAGTTTGAAATTCTACAAACTACATTAAATTAAGCATTAAACAATGATGTACAAAATTAAGCTTAAAAGGGAAATCACTTGTCTTGTTAACAGCACTTATAAATAACCTAATATTTATTTCACCTAATTACATCAGGGGTGGTAAAGAGATAATGACAGGTCAGTGACAAGCATGTAATGCAACCCAATCAGCTTGCTGGGATTATCGAATAACTATCATCTTCGCCACATTTGTGTAGAAACTTTGAGTTGAACTAAATCTCCAAAATCATTCCCTAGAGATGAACAATTAAACTAAAGAAACATCGAATCATGTAAATAAACCACGGAAGCAACAATAGCTCTTAGCCAATGTCTAATATGAACGATAAATTATAGATGGAAACAGCCATTGCACCAAACAACTAGACAAAGCAATATGTATGTTGAGTGTTATGTGTCCCACAATTGATTGTGTTGGATTTTGAGACCGCTTCATATACCAGTTGGGCCCCTCCACCCAAACTTTTGGGTTGAAAACTTAACATGGTACCAGAGTTGTTTGATTGGGCTTGTTGGGTTTATGGCCCGTTCTGTTAGTCCCCTCGTGTCCAGGTGCAGAGCCCATTTCTGTTGTCAAGGCCCTGCATGTGAGTGGAGTGTTGGGTGTTGTGGCCCACAATTGTGTGTGTCTAATAGCGTAAGCTTTTTGGCTGGAAACTAACAATGCCCAAAGGGTTCCAATGGCTTGGAGGTTAATGACCTACTAACCATGAAGCCCGAGAGATATACATGCAGATCAGAACAATCCGCACTCTTCCAACCAGATGAGATTAAGCGGGTTGAGTTAGCCAAGTAACCATCAGAAGAGAAGTAACACAGAAATTACTAAAAGATGCTAAAGAAAGTGAATAGGGAACACTCAGAGGACAAACTATATCACTTCATGAACACAACAAATGACTTTCTTCCAATAAAAACGGTACACACACCTATAGGAGCAGGAAGACATCCAGTTGAATGTCAAATAATATGTTAAAACCTTCACAATCAGGTTCATTATCACTCAAATGCCCAGACCAAATTTTTTGGTTTTCAAAAAACAACGTTACCAACTCAACGTACCCATATTATTCAACAAAAGAGAACAGCATCACAATATAAGTCAAGAGACAACAGCAGGTACTCCATAGAGAAATTTAGCTTCTAAAATTAGTTGGCCAAATCAGAAGATAAATTATCCCTACCTGAGCAACCAATCGAGCAAGTAATGCCATGCGTGTCAAGCTACAACCTGTACCCCGCAAATATTTATATGACACAATAATCCGTTCAACTGCCAGATTCCTAATATTTCTTTGCTCCTCTTCAGACATCTCAACAAATAATGGAAGCGGCGGTAAGTCCTGACAGATCTCTTCAGAAGCAGATGCATTTGAAACAGATGGAGAATGCTGCTCCTCTTCCAACAAAGATGATGGCTCATCTGCAATTGTAGCTGCAATGTCTGACAAATCTGGTGCAACTGAATCCTCATCAACTTTGCAAGCAGGAGAAAGTGAAGGATCTGAAGTAACATCGACCCCTGGAATGGGGAGACTTTCCTCAGGTCTATCTTGAACCTCCTCTTTCGGAGTTAGTTGACTAGTTCCGGAAACCGATGGACTCTCTAAGATGTCATCATCAATCTTAGGTTTGGATGCAAGAGGTGTCAAGGACTTCTCAACAGTTGTCACAACAGGAACTGGTGCAGGCTTACTTAAGGCATTTGAACAATCAAAATCAGATTGCACACTACCAGCTACCTCCACAACAGGTACTGATGGTACTTCACTGGGTGCTGCCACACGCCGAGGATCCAGGCGACGGGGATCCTGAAAGAAGGTAACTGATAGTTAAGTTTGAACTGGTAGGTAAATAAGTATTCAAGATTCTGATTGAGAAAATACAATATATAGAAAAGAAAAGCAATGATTAAAATCTAGTCACATTACCCTTCGTGGATCACGTTTAGAATCTACAGGAAGATTAATAACAGAAGACGTATCAGATAACAATGTGCTAGTTGTGACAGAAGAGGAAGGTAGTTGTGCAGGGAAAACTGGTGACTGCATAGAAACTGTTGTAGGTGATGGCGCCACAACCTGTGCTGAATTACCAAGAGAACTAGTTTGTTGATTTACTGGTAGGTTCCCAAGCCTCGTGAAAGGTGGGGGAGCCTTAGGTAAGTGCTTCATGTTAGTTATGACTATATCAGCCAATAAATCAGGCTGAATTTTTGAAATAAGAATCTCCAGCGATTCTGCGCCTCTTTCTCCTTCTGCGAGTAAAGCACCAATCATGGCAATCATTTGTTCCACAGGGGTCAGATCACCGTCCATATTTGGACCATTAGGGGCTAGACCGTTAGCCGAAACAAAATCCTGAACAGAGTCATTAATTTGAACTGCCAAAGCTGAGTGGGCATTAGAACTATAACGAATCCGCTTGGAAGCCACCTCATGACTATTAAGTGGGTCTTCATTATCATGAGCTGTGGACCTTTTCTTTAACAGCTCCCCTGCAAAAGGCGGCTGGTTTGCTGGTTGATCATCCTGAAATCAAAAAATTATATTTGATGTGAGGAAACTAAAAGTTGAAGGCCAGAAACTTATTAAAAAATTGTGTATATAGTAGATAGTAATTCAACAAGTTACTTACCTTGAACAACCTCGCATCACGAGAAGCACGTTCAGTATGTTTCATCATCTTATCTACCTGCCTAATTACTTGATCAGCCGCATCCCCAGCATTCATTGCTCTTAGAGCCCTAACCAATCTATCTCTGGACTGAAATAAAATATAAGACAGTTAGTCAGCCACAAGATATAATTAACAAACACACCTTTTGGGTCCCTGTTATCACTAATGACCCAACAGATTGCAGACTTTCTTTCACACCTATATAGAACACAATATCCATAAAGAGCTCGAACAATATAACTTTATTTTTGCGTTTTTGACCTCAGTGGACTTCCTTTATAACTCAGAAAATACATCTTATTAAGACAATGCTTCAAATATGCCCTCCTAAATAGTTAACTTAAGAGCAAATAATCAGCTAAATAGAAGTACAAAAGCAGCACTGTAAAGAAAACAATGATAAGTACCATAATAGACACAGAATATATACACACATACACGATAAAAGCATACCTCCATAATGGTTGGATGAGTACACCTTAGGAATCCCAAAAACGCAGTTCTAAAGCAGTAGTGAATACTAGCACCATGACTTCCCTTCACCATCTCATAGTTTGGATCAAAATCAAGAAGAGCAGAAAGAACAGTATTATAGTGGAGGGGCCTCTTCCTTGCTATAGCTGAAAGACTGCCAAAAACACGAACTAATTGTTAGTCAGCAATAATAACAACAGGATAACAACCGAGAAAGAAAAAAAATGAAAACCAACATCCTAACAGAATAATTAGAATATGAACAGATAAAAAGCCACAAAAAAGCCACCTAGCAACATGCATATAGGTGCTCCTCAAGGAACTCAAGACAATTAAGTCCTATGTCAGGTAGCAGATACAGAACAGCATACAGCAATGTCTCTTGATGTAATCGGCGTAAAAAAATACTCAAATAGTAAGACCCTATCAAGTAAAGAGGCAAATAATAACAGTGTACTTAATCCTAACTTTCCAGATTTTATTTCAATATTGTCTAGGACTAGACACCTAATTCCTCCCTAGAAGTTCCAGGAAATCAACATTATTTAAAGGAGTCATGCATTCTCAAATTGCAAATACATAATACACCTATTTCCAGCACAAAAACTGTACAATTTTTTTTTCAGATAAAAGAAGATATATTAATAAGATAAAAAGGAAATCACATAGAAGAGGAAAAGAAGTCCTCAGCAGGAGAAAAACACAAAGAAACACTACATCAAAACAGCCTTCCAATCCCCTTTGAATAAAGAGATGCAAAGAAGACAACCCTATCCCACAAAGGATTAACATTAGTAGAATAATGACTAAGAACTACTCAGAGATAATCAAACTGCACCCTCATGTCCTACTGACAAGGACTGGGTATTCATCATGCAAAAATGGTAAAGCAATGCTAGAAGATAGTCCTGACACATAAGCGTACTGAGAGAGAGAGTCTAAAAGGAATAAGCAGTTGTACTTGAAAGTAACAGAACAAAAAGCTTGGAAGGAAAATAACTTTAAAACATAAAAAATAATAAGGACCAAAAGATTGCAGAATGCCCATATTAGAGTGTGCTATTTCTCTAGAAAAAGAGTACGCAAAGGAGAAAGATTCAGGGATAATCCGGCAGTGTAATCAATGGCGTCCAGCTAAAGAGCAGGAAGCACAACAAGAACTAGGTTATTTAGCAAGTTGTTTGCCAAAAATTCTACAAATTGTGATGAAGCTCAAGGCCAATAGGTTATAGTAGAAACATACGAAGAGTTAATGAATGAAAACTGTAGTAGAAAAGTTGTTTTGAAAAAGTTGTTAAGGATGGTACGGCTAGTATTTGGTATAAACATGAAAAAATATAGTATTTGTATTAAATTACCAAATCTGATAATGTGATATGAGAAAACCTATGAGGACATATCTCTGAAAAATATATCCATGAGAATATTATTATCTCAGGAAAAGCTAAAGGCCATTTGTAGCTTTTAGACAACTATCTTCAAGTTTTCTATAAGTCACATTCAAGAAAATTAAAATTAACTGTTTAAAGTCATAAAAGATAACAAACACTTTTAGAATAGTTTTTATTAACAGAAGTAAAAAATCACAAGAGAAAAGTCATTCTATATTGCCATGTGGCACCAATGCATTCTGCAACCAAAGCAGAATTTAAAAGGACAACTGAAGATGAATCAAAACGATGATTCCACTTCTGAAAATATCCCAGAACCAAAATTTCAAATTCAAGACTCCAATGCTGAAACTAAAATGACAAAGAACAGCACTGGCATATTGGATTTCACAAATTTATGAGTTACCTTAATTACCAAACATGACCATGCAGAAAAGCAAAAATTTAAATAAAAAAAGACTAAAAAAAACTACAGTACTACAATCTGGAATGCCAAAGAAATTGATTCAAAAACCCCCATCGAAAGGTTAAACTATGTTTAAATTAAACATCTACATCTCGTAATCAGAAAAAAACCCAGAAAGTCAACCACTGAGACAACTGTTTGTTAAAGCATACCAGACAAAATCGCATGAAGTGACATCTTAGATTAAAACTACCCGATCTAACGTATCATGCATCTACAGGGGCAACATAAACCTAACTAAATATACCAATTTTCCGGCTTTGCCCAGGATCAAATTTAGAAAACTACGACCACCATTGAACTCAAATCAAAGATGTAAATTCAACTTTTCAAAAGCAACAGAAGTTAAAACAAAGATATCCAGGATCAAATTAAGGAAATTACAACCATCATTGATCTCAAATCAAAGATGTAAGCTCAATTTTTCAAAAGAAACAAAAGTTAAAATAAAGATATCATACAAGAAAAATGTTTGAAAAAGATGTTTACGTTCATTTCGAATACAAGGCTCACTAGGGTCCTTCTAGTCCAAATCAACTTGATCTACAAAACACTCAATAACACCCCCACATTGAAACTCTGCAACAAATCTGTTTCCATTTTATTAGGACAAAGAAAATCATCCAACTTGGACCAGAATTCCAGAACAAGAAACTTCATGAAGGAACACAAAAATTTCAATGAAATGAACACAACATATCCTATTGCAAATCATCATATAAATTAAAAAAGTCAGCAATCATTTCTTCCACCTCAAATAAGACAAGTAGTTTCAAAGCAGTATGAATACAGAACAGAGACTCATAAATTTGGAGGTGTTTTCTTGCATTATAATGCATTTATGCCACAACAGATAGAAAATGTTCAGAATGCATAAGATGCTCGGTGTTATGATGCATCATCCTACTACTGCCACTTCCACCACCTCAACCATTAGGACAACACTACCACAGCCACAG
>JAYMTT010000181.1:0-16868 GCA_036898025.1 Hypseocharis bilobata
CACGCGAATACCTGTTTCAAAATGAAGTATCTGCGTGCTTCCTAACTAGTAACAAGTTAGTAGTAATTTGTTTGAATAATTATTTAATTAATGGAAAAAAGACAAGCTAGCTGGGGACATTTATTAGTAGAAATGAAAAAAAAGGGGAAGTGTATTGTCATTTTCTTCATTTAAGTAACAAATTAAAGGCTTGGGGTTGGGTGGCCTGTAGTTATCAGGTTGGTAAGGGACTATGTGGAGTTAAAATTTGTACATTTTTCAGAGATCATTAGTGGGAGCTTCCTCTACATACCCTGTCAACAAAGAAAAATAGAAGTATTGTCATTTTCTTCATTTAATAGGTCATTTTCTATCTTTCCTATTTGCTCGAAAAAGACCCCAAACCAAAGAACTTGTTTGCATTGCATATACAATTACTGTAAGCCATAGTGATTTTGAGCAATCTTCTTGGACACTGCACAGACTACTCTTCAATAAATCTTTACTCTCTTTACATTTCGGAATTCTGGGTTGCACAGATTTTGTTGGTTTGACTTCTCAGAATCCTAAAGGGTGGTTGTTGCCTCGATCTTAATATTTCAGAATCAATTGTTTTTTTGATTCCTATTTATTGTGATTGATGATGATGATGATTTTAAGCATTGATTTGGGGCAGGTTGTTCGGGAATTACATCACTCGAAAAACGGCGTTGAGGTGACAACCGAGGATGGTTGCGTTTATGAAGCCAAGTACGTGATTTTGTCTGTTAGCATTGGTGTTCTCCAAAGCGACCTCATCACCTTCAGACCTCCCTTGCCCGTACGTCTCCTCTTCCCTTAATTTATTACTATGTGTTTTCTTATCCACTGCAAGTGACTGCACAAATGCCCATTAGAAATAGAATCACCTTGATTATGGAATTTGGCATCATCTTATTTGGTCATTAGCATACAATATTACACTTACTGATATAGGAATTTGCAATTAGTATGCTTGATTTGCGGGAATTGGCCCACACAATATTAAATAGTAGTACTACATTAATGAAGTTGAAGAAGTCAGCATTCATGGAAGGCTAGCTATCATATTTAATAGGGCTTCACTGGTCTGGTGACGCATGACAGGGAACCTCGAGGTGTCTTCATGTATGCGTATAGTGGTAGTATTGTTGATTTGTTTATCCAAAAGCTCGTACCATGTGTTGCATGATTCACGGTTTTATAATGTTATATCCCACAGACTGATTAATTGGGGCTACTCTGTCGTGAGCTGAGCTGATTTTATGTTTATATGGATGGATGAATAGAATGATTCTTATATTGATATATATCATAAACTAAACAAGTCTTGAGTAGTTATTGATCACATCTGTTTGTTAGCTTCTGGCCCCGAGCCTGAGAAATCTTACCTGTTATGAAGTTTCCCTTTGATTATATAATAATTGTACTTTGTTGAATAAATTATTAACAAATTGCTAGATTAATTATGCCGCAGGTGTGGAAAACGGAAGCGATACAGAAGTGTGATGTGATGGTGTATACAAAGATCTTCTTGAAGTTTCCGTATATGTTCTGGTCTTGTGGGCCCGGAAAAGAGTTCTTCATCTATGCCCACGAACGGAGAGGTTACTATACGTTTTGGCAGGTTTGATGTTTTTTCTCTAATCTTCATATCTTTATTTTATTGTTGCCAGCTAATAGTGATTTAACTATTATTGCCCTGCGACTATTTGCTGTTTTTGTTTATTGCTTCGTTTTTTTGACAGACATTAAATGAGAGTTGAATTGCTAGATTGTGTTCTATGTCACATTCTAAGTTAATTAGATGATAAAATTTCAACCTTTTAATTATTACCATCATATTCTGTCATGGTTGAGTGTGTCTTGGGAAAGAACTCTTATATAGTATAGGATATTAGAGTACACCCTTTTTTAGTCGCTAATAGTCAAATCTGAAGACAATTAGGTCGTAATCATGGCATGACATTTTGTATGTCGAAATTCATATTGAACCATAACCTGCCAACACGAATTAAGACAACCTGGATTACTAATCACTTCTACTGGAGTGATCTGATTAAGAATTTTACAGACTGTCCCTATATTCTATCGATTTGTGAAGATACATAGTTTTAAAATTGATGGAATTAGCCAATCTATTTGATAGTTAGAGTAGGCTGAGATTCAAGTCTGCATCCAAATTGAGTAGATGCAGTTATTGGTAGCTATTATGGCAATACACATCCTCTTCTCCTACAATATTACTATAGCTAAATTCTCAAGTGAACGTTATAACTTATAATTGATGAAAACAGTGTGCTTTATAATTGCTTTGACATTGAAAACTAGGTTTATGTTAGCTGCCTCAGTTTTGGATCATGCTATACTACAGATGATTTTGATACTCGTATTTTAGATTACAACATTGACTTTTTCAGTGTGGTGCATGGTTTCACAGTTGGCTTATAGCTATGTGATAAAGAAATCTGGTTTGTGTAAGAATAACAAATTAGAATCATTTGTATTATTAGTTTGTTACTGTTCTTCCTTTGGTGATGTATCTGGCGTTTCTGTTTCTGTCACTCTCTTACATCACGGAAGCAGTCTCTTATCTCTCGCCCATTGTTTTGTACTTCTGGAGATATTACTAAATTGTTTTATAATCAATTTTCAAATACTATTAATTATCTTAGCTCCTTTTCTTGGTGAGGAAAGGGCTGAATATTTTAATGGTCTCACGTGGCCTCTTGCGGAGTCCCACAAAGTCTCTTTATCTTTTTCAAATTTTAATTAAGCAATGTAGATTGATTCTAAACTTATTTTATGTCGAATAAAATACATTAGATTGATAATCATAATATTTTTCTGATATCCTTATGGGATTGCATCATCAATTCATCCTTGTTTTTCACTGAATTCATCCGAGCTGGCTGGCTGCTGATCTGTTTGCTATATCATCATCAGCACATGGAAAATGCATACCCTGGGTCCAATATTTTGGTTGTGACGTTGACGAATGGAGAATCGAAACGTGTCGAAGCTCAATCTGACGAAGATACGTTGATAGAAGCTATGGAGGTTCTTAGGGACATGTTTGGGCCCAACATACCTAATGCCACTGATATACTTGTGCCCCGCTGGTGGAACAATCGGTTCCAGCGTGGCAGCTACAGCAACTACCCAATCATCTCTAATCTCCAAGTATTTCAAGACATCAAGGTTTCCAGCCTTACTATTATCTTTTAATTTAATAACAATTTGGTACTATATTTTTTCTTCATCAGTTTGTTAGCTCAGTCATGAGCTGAATGATAAAATGTAGGAACTTTTCTTTTTTGTCACGAAAAAGAATTTCTACGAATGACCAAGCTGAATTAGAAATTTTGAGTTATTGTTTAACATCAAAATTGTTCTTTTCGGATGTTTTTCAGGCCCCGGTAGGACGCATCTTCTTTACTGGTGAACACACAAGTGAAAGATTTAATGGCTACGTACATGGTGGACATCTTGCAGGTACTAGGAATTAGGATTTAATGTTAATTTGGGAGAATTTTCTGGATTCCATAAGAACGAACGTATTTTGAGTCTGAGATCTCCTATTCACGGCGTTTTGTTATTCGACAGGTATAGATACTAGTCAAGCTCTACTGGAAGAAATGAAGGACGAGGAAAGAAAGAGTAAGAATCAATCGTTTTTGCTAGAGCCCTTGCTAGCATTGACGGAATCATTAACTCTGTCCCAGACACAAACAGTCTCAGGTCTGCACAAATGTGATATTCATAGACAACACTTCTTTAGTGGCAACATTGGCATTCAAGAAGCCATATTATGACTAGAAGGACAGACTTATGAACCCAACTTTGATGATGACGATAAATACTCAACTGATGAGAAATATACAAGCAGTGGTTTGGACCAAAACTCGGTTCAAGCCCTGAACTCGAGAGTAGAATAATGGAGATACAGATGCAAGAGACTTAGAGGTGTAGAGACAGCAGCTGGGGGTGCACAGGTTTTTCCTTAATAGTATAGCGGCTACATCAATGAAGGTCCAAATTTTTTAGGTCTGAAAGGAAATTGGTCTGGTCTTGTTTATTGGGACAGAGGGAAGACATATTTGATTTTAGATTTTGAAATTTTACTATTTAATTGTTCATATTTGAAAGGGCTTTTTGGTTTAAGGTATTCTTGTGTCAATGCTGGATGGTACTTCCAATCTTTAATCTTTAGTTCCTCTTTAGACAAAAACGTTTGAATCCATTTTCATTGAAGCTCTTGCTCGCAAACCGAAATGCTTTCAAAGTTTCATTGAATTCATGCCTGCTCTTTGATAATGCATCTACACAAGCTTTCTTGTCTCAACAGATATCTAAAATTTTATTTTGAACCTGATTATTAACCAAAGTATTTCTCATACAATGCTTTAGAGATAGCAAGAGAATCTCCTTTGCTCTCTACTGGGTAAAGCTCTGTCTCGTTTTGCCATTTTGTTGAATATGATATCCATTCTTTTCTACATTCGACCAAGTTGAAGTTCTCATTTTCTCTCAAGCTTTTCGACAAATGAGCAAAATAGGTTGAAGCCCGGGGAAGATAGTAGTCTTCTAGTAGCCCGCTCCAAAACTTGTTAGCTGATAGCAACAGTAGATTAAATCATTGATCAAGTATCCAGTAATTGTATTTAAGATGCACTGCAAGTGTTGACATTCTTACCGTAATCATGAAGCTGGCTCTGGATGGTCTTTGTGGTATCATACCACATTGTCACTTGAGTCCTTGCATTCCACTCATACTGAACGAAGAAAATAAAATAAAACCACAATATTTTACGATGCTAGCTGCAACCTAAAAGAACTGGTTTAAAAAAGTGTAAAGCAATGAATATGAGAACTATCCAGTTCGGTTCTGTTCAGTTTGCAAGAACACTGTCGAAATCATGAACTACGATCCACAGTTCTTGTGTATTACCATGAAATACAATTAAACGCAGCGTATAGTAGTTTTCAAAGTGAGGGGCCTAAATTAACAAGGAAAAAATGAAGTGCATATAACCTGTTTTGAAGACAAGGTGACCTCATTTAAGAGGATAGCACAAAATAGATTAATCATAATGTTGGCCAGAAGTTGGAATGAGTCTTTGTTACGGTGAGTTATAATATGAGTGAAGTAATGAAGCACTAAATTTTGTTATTTCTGACTGTTCCTCGAGTTCTCATACTAAGAAAAAGACCGTGGATGGAAATGTTTCTTCTCACCTGCCTCAACTCACTAGGATTTTCTGCTAGCTTTTTCGCACACTCCAGCCACGTCCCAAGAAGGAAACAATCATCAGAAGCCAGGAGTACATCAATGTCTTCTATGAGTTGAAGAAATTTTTGACTATGGAGATTCAAAGCTTTTGCATCCTTCTGCTGAAAAGCAGTCACGGCATTCAGATATACTTGATTTGCTAGCTTTGACAGAACTTGCCGTGTTAAGTCAACCAAATCATACCTGTAAAACGATTTGTACAAGTACAAATTATTTTGAGCTCTATTAATATTTCAACTAAGTCTATAACCAGTTAAGATCGATTACATATATAGCTCTCAACCCACAGTTCAACATGACTTAAAAAGATACAGAGTCAATCTGGAAGGTATCAAAGTCAAACCCAGAGTCAAATATTTTTTTCTCTCTCTCAGTAAAACAAAGAGTGGCATCAAAAATAGCAGCTAACACAAATTTTGACATCTTTGTAAGTTATGATGGCAACAAAATTCAAACCAGAGCACGATAAAAATAGGATCGACATAGAAGAATCTTTAGCTATCGGTATTTTGCACAGTGATTTGGCATGTAAACAAGGAATAAATTATTTTGATAATTTACCTAAATGTTTGGCTTCCGGCAAGATCATTTCCAGTATCAAGAAACAGGTGTAAAGCATTGATCACCTTGTCAGTTGAATACCATAAATGTGGCTGAGGCAAATCAGAGTTAGTTTCTTGGAACAAGAATCTTTTTCGTCCGAGTGGATTGAGGATTATTTGCTTATGATCTTGATTTGATGCATCTGACCTGGGCTTCAGTGATGGATCCCAATCTGGAAGTTTCACTATATAATCTGTGTTATGGTTCTGCGAAAAATTAAAAAGCCATGTTAGCATTTGCGTAAAATAACATACAAGTTATCAACAAATACCTACTGGAGTTTTGAGAATATTGCAGACTGTAGCTAAATATTAATGACAATTTTACAATTCACCTCATAAACTACTACCTCAAATGTACATGTCAGTTATTGAGGGTTAGCAAAAAACAATGAAAAAGTTGCAGAAAAACAATTTATAGAGAAACATACAGCAATTCCATCTGTACAATTGTAAACAGTGTGATAAAGAATTTCCCATGCTTCCTCAACTTGATGAACTGCTTTACCATAGCGTCTACGGGAATACGTTTTCAGCCATTCCTACAAGAGCAAAAAGTTAAAATACTCACAGTAACACATTAATCATTATTAAATACGTATGAAATATCACAACCTATAATTAGGGGAGAGAAAAACTTTTACCAGACCACTACCATCCCCTCTCTTCATATCGGAACTTAAGTTTCATACAAATAAGCGCTTTTGTTGTCACGTCATCATTCTGCTATTTACACATTCACTACACCATTATCGACACCAACAAAAGGGTGTATCCTAAATCCATCCAATCTTTTCACAAATCCAACAAGGGATTCTCATCTTAAATTTGCTTTATGTACTTCCTTTCTTGATTGATTAGTGCAGTAGCTTTATAATGCATAGCAGTCATAAAATTTTCTCATCTAAGTTTCACCTTGAGAGATTCTCAATAAGCATTTACTGCATGGCACTAAGAACATACAAACATGACAAGATTTCAAAGTCCTTTTTTTGTACCCCTTAAAGCTTTGACTTTTGTCAAATTCTAACTGAAAGTTTCAGTCACATAACAATAGAAACTTTATGCTTTGATCACAAAATATATAGGGTTGAACGGTTAATGTCATTTCTAGCCACTGACAAACCAAAACCTGTCTCTTGCTTCCTTATATTTCCCAACCAGAATAGGAAAAACGAGAAAACATGCCACTGATCAAAAAAATCAAATGCAAGTGAAACTGTGTTCCACAATGGAAAGAAATAGAATGTAGGTCAGCCATAAGTACTTACCACAAGTTCAACTTTTTCACTCCGAAATGCCATTTCGGACATCAACTCGTAAACAACTGGATTGTGCTCTATTCCTTCCATGCATGTACCGACACCAACCTATTTGAAATGCTACTAGTAAGTTAACTGATCTGCTTTAAGAAAGTAATGGAAATTAAGTGCCAGAAGATGAAAGTAGCAAAATTTATAATTTCGTTCAATTTTCTCTCATGTAGATTAACTGTACAAAAATTATACTAGATTGTATATTATGCTAAGTTAAAAGATATCGTCTATAAGGCATCTGATATGGTGTCCCTATCCATTCATGATCGCTGCTGAATTGTACATCCCAAAAGTACATAACTGAGATGACCTAGCTTCAGGATGAAAAGTATTTTCATTACAATGAAAGGTTTCATGCCCACACTCGACTTCTGCTCATAATTTGGAAATATTGCATTATGGAGATTGATTAACAAATTAAAATAATATAAATTAAACTTAGGGTCGCTCAGTTGTTTAAGAAACTTACAATCATTTTATAAATATAATATGGAGGGAGAACTAAGGACCGAATATCTTTTCCAACTCTACAATATGTTAGAAAAGTTCAGAAAAACAGGATAATACCTTCTGCATAAACTTACAAGTTATCCATTCTTCGAATATGATAATTGTAGAACATATACACACACAATATACTGGGCATACCATGGTTGAATTTTTGCTGATGCGAGCGTCAACAGGGCCTGAAGAAATTGCATCCAATATGCCATACATTTCAATGTTTCCACCAAAATTATGTAACATGCACCTGAAGCACAATAGAAGTGCGACCAGATATTAAATACCTTTGCTATTGAAATCGAAACTTGAAAAAGAAAAAGGGAAAGGAAATGTAACAAATGACTAAGAGAAAATGTCTAGAAGTTAAAAAGCATCTGATTTGAGAATAGGTGATTACCATACATAAGGAGTACCATAAAACTGAGAGGAAGTTTCCCATATTGGTTTGACATCAGCAAACAGATCAAGAACTATCATTTTCCCAAATGGAACAGAATGCAAAAGTGCCTAGAAATGTCAACATATTAAATTTAATCAATAATCGATGAAAAAAAAACCCAGCAAGAGTATCACAACAAAAAAGCATTAGCGACTATACTAATGCAAGAAGAATGTTTGAGCAATGAGTTATACGACACAAATCATATTTCTTGGGGTGGAAGATGTGAAAATATTAAAATAATTTCACTCAGAATATTGCAGAAACTGAAGAGAAAAAAAAAAGGATCTAGTAACTCAAAATAAACTTGCTGTTAACTCATGGCTTGTAGTTTCTTACTCCAATTCCTCTTACATTAGAAGTTATCATAGAAAATCAGGGGACTTGATAATACAACTTTCAATGGAGCAGCAGTTATGCATGTCATTAAGAATTTTCAGCAGACAATATGCTTTTTCAGGTGTAAATTGGACTCGCTAACTGTGCATGTTTCAGGGGGGCTTCACCTGTTTGCATAATTATGAATATTTCAGAAATGAAACGAAAATATCTGCTTGCAAACCAAGAGTTTCCCACTGCTATACAAAAATCTATGGCAAAATTAAAAGAGCAGTAAACAAGAATATATATTTATCTTATTTACATGCATACTTTCATTTGAGGAGGCTTCCAAAAAGCAGAGTCCGAATAAAAGAGCCAACCCTACATACCAATAAAACAATAAACTTTAATCATTTTATCTACTAAAAAGCACAAAATGATTAATACGGTAAACTGTAATATACCAAAAATAGTACAGTAATAGCAACAACAAGCAAAGCAGTTGTAAAAAAAAAAAAAAATAGGAGAATACTTGCCATCAGGAATCTATGATCACATCAAGTTTTTAAAAAGAACATAACAATACATAAAATTAGTGTAAAAGCAGTTATCGCATCAAGAAAGTAAACTTGCATTACATGAAAGAATGGACCAAATAACATTTGGCTCGTGTAATCAGAGACATAATAAACTTACTGTACAAATGCTGATAATCATAAACAGAAGTATGTGTTATAAAGAACTATTGGACCTGCTAATCCAGTATAGAGGTGTTACTTCATGTTATAATAGAGAATCCAATAAAGATGTGTAATTTAAAATCTTGCAAAATCCCTATCAGAAGCATAGTGAACTACATGCTTCATCTTGGCAAATCCATCAATAACAATACTATTTAGACAGCATGAGGAGCATAATTATTATTGCTAATTGCAAACTTCCACAACCTGAAATCTCTAAGTTCCTTTCTGAGGTTGCAATGATGATCAAGTAATGACTAACACTCAGTAGCAACGCTATTGCGTTTCAATAAAATTAAATCACAGAGATCTTGTTGAGTATTTATATATCATCAGGATAGCGAGGAGAAAAGGGTTCTGGTAGGGAGCATACCTGCATCAGCCAGACAGCATCCTTGTCAGCTTTAGACATTGCTTTATACACGGCAGCTCCAAGTGATGATATATATGTTGGATCATTTGTAGGTGGGGAGTTTTCATTGAAAGTATCACTGCAATAATCATGGTAACATGTAGCACGATATGATCACACTTTGAGGGAGAAAGAAGAAAGAATGATCTCATAACCGCAAGAAACATTCCATTATCATGGCCATATCGCTGTAGTTTCATGGCAGTGCCACATCACTACTGAACTAAGGCCCAAATGTTCAAGTGGAGTTAACAAAAACAGCACTAAGTTATTGTACACAAAAATATGAAGATGTAACAAAAAAAAATACAAATAAGAGAAATTACCAGTTGTAGATATCTGTCACATCCCCATATTCTGTAATAACATGCAAACAAAAGTTAAGACAACATAAAACTAAATCAAATCAAATTGAGATATCTTAGATATCGTAGAAGACAGTTCTCATAGATACAACTCCCTCTATCTCTGATAAAATGGCTACTTCATATCATATAGCACAAAATATATCATTCAAGCTTTGGCATTCCCATTATTTTTGTTAAAATTTCTATTTGTTACTGCTACATTCATATCAATTCTTACGGCCAAACATTAAATTCTATACATAAATACGCAAAACTTTGCTATCGCATTGATAATGACTTAGGGTCGTATCGGGACCCAAATAACTAACAGAAACAAAGCACACCTTCAATTTGCCGCCTCATAAAGGCTTCCCCAATTTCAACAAATAAAGGATCAGAAGGATCAAGAAGGTAAGTACAGCACCAACGAGGATCACCACTGACTGTGTTCCTGATATGATAGAGAGATGGAAAATTTAAAGTTCTATACGAGATGCATGAAAAAGAATAAAAATTCAAATTTCAAAAATGGAATAAAATAAAAAATAAATAAAAAACTAGCAGGGAAATAACCAACAAATCTCACATGCTTGCTCTAAAGTCTGTTATCTTTGCGTTGCAGCTAATGACATTCATAACCTATCTGAATTTATGCAGAGGTATGCACTAGTGGCCCACAAGGAAGTCTGTAAAATGACCAATAAAAAGACCTACTACAGTATCACTTCTATGATACACTTCTCTTGACCATTTATCTTTTCCTGGCACGATAAATTTTAAAGCTGCACTTGTTAATATTTTCACTTGTATAAAGGTATCAGCACAATCAACTTTTTTCTAGCATAAACCACGCAACAAATATTTTACCAGTTTCTATATGGGTGTTTTCATGCCCATCAACCATTAACAATTTTAGTCTCCTTCCGGTTGACAATAAACTTAGACCACACTTCGACAGCTCTATATGCACCATTGTCCAAATGTATATATATGTTTAGCGATTTCATATTCTGCATCTGAACCAATTCCTCCTCTGAGCTGTTACTTTCTACTGAGAAAGACAAAAATACACGTGGAAATTTTAGGTTGCTCTTCTGATATATTACATTCATTCAGGACTCCCATCAACCAATTTTATTTTTTTCCTTTTCCACTTCCCCTTTTTCTATAATGAGAACAATTGTCTTAGTGAACTTCTCCGCACATCAAACAGTTGACTCAAAACTGCTATTTAAAGTTTCATGCTTTTTCTAGTTTATTTTTCTCCTATCACTAGGAGTGCGTGAAGATATACTGAAGAACTTAAAGTATTATGAGAGTATTTACTAGTATGATGAGCACCACAAAAAAAAATTGAGGAGAAAACTACAAGCACATTACGACTTCTAAAAGGAAAAAAAGAAACTTAAAGGTTTCAAAATTTTAAATTACATTATGAATAATAAATGATATACCAGTCACCCAGTCTGGTTATATTTGCTGAAGGGAATATCTTTTTGAGAGCTGCTGGAACATTTCCAGAGAAAGATGGCAGAACTGGAATAAAGAAGGGTGATTAGTCATCACTAATCCACACACACTTACACACACACAAAAGATACAGCAGAGATTTCTGGAACCTTCAAATATACTTTCGATTTTATACTCATGTAGAAAAAACTACTAAAAATTTAATCAATGTGTTCAAATGAAGCCAATGGATGGACTGGTCAGGCAACAATTAACATGTAAAACAAAAAGGACACACGTCATGAAGCCGTTTTTATCATGAAACTTAACTATACCTGGAGTCATGCCTAGCTCTAGCATTCGAAAGAGTATCTGTTTCTGCAAAGCCAATTGTTGATTCAGCCAATTTTGCGACAAAGGCCCACCCCACCTGTAATGAGATAAGTTTCAAATTTTCGAACAGAAATGCAAACGATGAGGAATCTGAGAAACTTTGTGTAGCTTGTCCAGAAACATTTATTTGCACTACCAAATCTAAGCCAGTAAAAAGGACCCGTCAATTTGTAATAAAGAATAAACCACTTTAAGTTACCCTTTCCTTGGCATACATTTTAGAGAACAGAAGACCGAATCACCTCAACCTACCCATGTAAATTTCCCATGCGAGCCCAAGCAAGGAAAGCAGGTCCACCAAAGAAGTCATTCAAGTCTTCCCTACTAATATTAAAATCCTACACAGAAAAGATACTAATTAGGAATATATATATATATATGTAAAATAAATTAAAGGGCAACAAGACAAAACAACTATGCGCAACTCGTCAAATTTAACTAGTTGAAGTTGAAACAAATACATCTAAACACACTAAGCAGTTAAAACAGAAGATATGATAGTACATGGTTTATTTTCCATATGCTAAAAATCTCAGGGGCTATTCGTTTCAAGAAATTTTCATTTTCAGTTGAAAGTTGCTCTTTCCCATGTTTGTTTGACCATGGGAAAAAGATTTTCTCCAGAAAATTTTGGCAACAATCAGTCATATACCAGGATCCAAAATCTCATTCAGTGGAATCATCAAAAGGAACCATTGAGTAAGACACGGATTCATCAAAGCATACATGTGAAGTAACAGATTTGAAAAGATCTTTTTAATGAGCAGTGCAAATTTCAATGACACATCACATATATGTATTTCAAAATTAAAAATATGAATAATTTTAATGAGTCAAACAAAGCGGCACTAAGAAGTTCTAATATGAGTGTGACTGCCAGTATGGCTAGAAAGATTTATATGAAGATAATGCAAACATCATTCATTCACTGGAATTACAGATAAGTTCCTATATTTTTATAACAGGAAGTGTACTGCCCAGCATATAATGATCTGGTGGCCTTTACTTTCTCACTACATAGACAAGTAATTTCATAAACCTTATAATACAAGTTCAAAACACTTAAATCGCCATCATCAGTTAGAGTATTTATATAACAAAATCTAATGGATTTATAAGCAAATTTTATGCAACTATTAGATAGAACATGGTGAGGGTTTATCTAACATACTCTCATCCTCCAATGCAACACTTTTGCAAAACATAAAAGTCAGAGAAATATTAAAAATAAACTGCAATGTTTTCTTGGATGTAGTTCTCTGCTGTTATATAATACATCTTTTGCAGCTAGAACACGTAGAAAACAAAAGGTAAGCTACTTATATATCCATTTTAGTGTATCTAGGTAAGCCAAAATGTAATGCACAACCAGGCTAGGCATTACATGGCAGACACGTTAGAAACTTGTGCCCCTATTAGCAAGCTATATAACACAAACTTCATATTTAGCACAATACTAATGAATAGGCATATAAATATATATGATATCATTCATTATTGTTCACCATAAAAACTTTTTGCCAAATTGTTTCTTGCCCTGTAAATGCCAAAGGCAGGTTAACCCCTTGAAGAGCCATCCAGTCTATCTCTTTCTCCCATCTTTCCCAATCCCACCAAACATAGGAATCTGCAAAGAATGTATGAAGATATATTATTCAACATCACTCAATGTCCCAAACCTAGACCCCCCCCCCCCCCCCCCCCGCCAACACACACACACACACACGAGTGGGAGCTCATGCACTGGGCCACCCTTTAAAAAGACGCATCTTTAAGCAACTAGAAATAAATATATCTTTATTTCTATTACAGTCTACGAACCAAGAACATGGTTTTTCCTTTTCATAGGTGAACCTAGTTTTTCTTTTCATTTTGTTAGTTCCCACGAGGCAAGAATAATTGATGATGACTCTGTCAATGTCATTATACAACATGTCTATTTTATCACATCTGTCAGCGAAGAACCTTGAAACTGGATACATTTAATCCATATTCACACTGGAATACAAAATCAACCTGACAAAGGTTCTTATTTCTTATTTTCCACGCTTATGATGATAGTGCACTCTTGGCAATATCAAAGACCACCATGACAACCTAGAAGTAATACATGGTGAAAGAATCACATTATAACTGGACGCAACAACATTTTGGTAATAGTTCCATTGGCTCTTCACTTTATAATATCTAAGACAGATATTATAACCTAAATGTACATACATGAGCAAAGATTCATCACTTACAGCTGGATGTAACAACATTTTGGTAATAGTTCCATGGGACTGGCCGTTGAATCGTCACTCCCTCATCTTTTACATGAGGCAGTGATCCTGGCTCAGGAACAGAAGCTATCTGAATGCCACCAGTCTTATCCCATGATACATGAGCACCACACCAATACTTGAGGTACCAATGGAGACCGGACACAATTTCAACTGCTGTAGTGCCTTCAATCCTGAAACAGAAGAATAATGTCTAAAAGATTTACAAACTAGTAAAATGAACATTTTTTGACATTTGGCGAACAAGAACAGGAGAATTTTTGTATATGATTTATAACAAGTGTTTCAAATTCATTCCTACGCATTTGACATTGTGTGTTCTCAATTTAACAATCTCGGTAAGGTAAGAAAGCAACAAATTTAGGATTCAGAGTATGTCATAGCTCTTCAGGTGTCTAAAGCCTATGCTTAAGGTAAACATCAAGAAAAAGAAAATCAGAAGCTTGTAGCTCAACTCAGCCAACTGACTTGAGAAGTATACATGTCCATGAAAACGGAAAGGTTTTGTTGCCATTTTATAAAGCATTTGAATGTAGATATCCATCTCGTGAATGGGAACATCAGAATGCAATGTCAGACACCAAGCAAGAAATGGTGAAAGGTTGAAATGTAAAATTGTGAAAACTGAAATTGATACCATCTATAATTTGTGACAAAAGATCCTTTTCCTTAAATGGCTCCTTGATGATAAATATTTAATGTGAAATGCCGAGTAAAATGAAAATTCATGGGATGTCTGACCACTCCCAAGTAGAATCTAAAGTGTTCCTAAGAGGCAAGTAGATGAAAACTTGCTATAAAAGCAGAGGGAATACATTAAGTAATGGAATCAACTTTCCCAACTACAAAGTAATCCTTGACCGCGAATATAATATGCATGCAAAGAAAAGGAGCAGCAACTTACTAAAATTGACAAAATTTTATGCTTAAGATCCTCGAAATACTACAATGCAAAGCAATCAATCATGTTCAACACAAATTTGAAATTGAAATTTCAACTCCACTCTTCAGCAAGAATCAAGTTTCTACGTACAGTATCTCGGGCCCATTCTGACTCGACAGATTGTAATTGCTTATTGAGAAGCAGCTGTGTCCACCACAAGCATCCTAATATTTGAAACTGGAAATTAGTCATAATAATTATTATACACAACTATACATATATCATCAATCAGAATCATACGAACAATTGAAGAAATTACAAATTAAGCAAGAACCTTGCAGATAAGACTTCGCTCTAGAAATAAATACAGTTGATTATAAGATTACTACAAAATTTTAATTTAATCTTCAAGGTGACACATCAAACCATGCAAAGGGAGTCCTGGCCCCAAAGGCAAGGGAGTGCTTTCAAAGAAAATTACCTACAACAACTTAACCAAGCACGAACAACCTGAGGAGACCTTTCCTACAAAACAAGACCTAGATGAAACTAAGCTATGAATACCTTGAACACTATATATGTTGAGTCCTGGATACCATACAGCAGACACCCGGAACTCAAATTTTTACTCTTTGTTTTTCTTTCCCCAGTCTGTTATTACTAATTAAGCAATGCATAGAAGGAAAACCGGTAATTAAGAGGCACCCAAAGAAGCAACTGACATTACAAAGAAACAGGCCGTGAAAACCATCTACCAAAATTAGATTACAAGCTATGAATTTGCTGCATTCAAATTTTACTTTCTTATGTTCTTTTTGCTTTTCCCTACCTTTTCTCAAGTAACAAACCGAAATCATTGAAGAACATACAAATTAACAAAGCTAACAATTAAACGGTACACATGACAAAAGGTCAGCTTGACCATACAGCTAATTCACTTAGTTGAGTCCAATTTCAATTTACTCTATGGGGACCAGAATAGCATGAAAATCTTCACAATTCAAGTTCATTACAGCAATCAAAGCCCACCCAATTGAAACAAAAATGGAAACCAAAGACCCATAAAATTACAGTAAGAAAAAAATCAAAATTATGAATTTGATCATATACCTTGGAGACGAGCTTGAACTCAAAACTATGCAAATGGGTAGGCAGCAATCTCTTCAAAACGCCTTTAGCTGCGGATTCTTGAACCGATGAAGATGACCGTTTAGAATCCAAGCGTGTGAGCAAAGAATCTATAGCTTCTGGTCCTGATAAGGCTACAGGTACCCATGTAACAACCAGAATTAGAATCAAAAACCTTAAATTGGACATGGTTTTGGTTCTAGTTGGCTGTTCCTCGGACGAGTTGGTGATCAACGCCTCAGCGTCTCAGACTCTCAGTTCTGTCTTCTGTGAAAATCAATTTGAAGAAATGAGTCATGAAGATGATGGGTGGTGATGACAGCAAGGTCAGAGGAGTGTCAACTATATTGTCTTCTTCTCTCTGGGTACTATCTACTGTGTGTTTTTGTGTGCCGGCTTTTTATGGCTTGACCTTGGTTTCGACTTGCCGGTTTAGCTTTGGCCATGGCATTTCCTACAAAAATAAAATAAAATAAAATAAAAAATTAATTAAAATTGATTTATTTTTTTATGGTAAGATATGAAGTTTGAATTTAAATTAAATTAAACTAAATGTGAAATTAGTGATGATTATTTATTTTATTCGTTGGTCTCTAGATAATCATCGTATATTGCAGAGACATAATGGCTGAATTTGGGATGATGTGGGAAGAAGCTAGTTTTTTTCTTCTTTTTTTCTTTTTTTAACCACTAGTATTCCACACCCTTTAATTGTGAGATTAATATGTATCAAACAATAGCGTTTCAACCAATAAGTTGTGG
>JAYMTT010000182.1:0-16841 GCA_036898025.1 Hypseocharis bilobata
AGCCCTTAGGCCACTCCGATGCTTAAGTCAGTTTTGGTAATATTTCAGCAGAGTAATAGCATGTGTAAGAAAGCTTAACCTTAATGAGATGGAATGCGTACCTTATATACAACCTGTGTGATTAATGGCTCATTTATGTTTCAACCATTCAATGTGTCATTGATGTTTGGTCTTTGATTGTCCATAACATGCTGAAACCGTTGTCTTTATGGCTCAATAAAGCTGCTATGATTGACCGTTACAATCATTGGAGCCTGTTCGTTGTTCTCGGCATGTCCTGTTCGGGTATAGTCGTGTCTTGCGCCGAGCAGGATTGATCGGTTTTATTATTAGAGCTTGCCGAATGAGCCTGGTCGGCGCCATGTGTTCCGAGATGATTTGGTTTGTTTTGTAAGTGTTCGTACTTATCTCTTCTTGTGAGGATATTAGTAAAGGTATGTCCACGGGTCGTCATTCTATTGGTTGTGAGATATATCTCATATCAATGTTCTTAGGCCTATTAAGTTTGAATCGTCTAATAATTTTTCTCATTTATTTTGAAAATGCATGTCCCAAGATATATTTTCTAGCTTATGGTCACAAGTCACAACACTAAAACTCTATGCAAGACTTAATTACCAAAATTTGTTCACTCTGATTCTATGTTTTTAGTAAAGTTGGCTACTAATAATCAATACAGGTTATAGAAACTATCAAAGAAAAATAATCATTGCTAATTTCAACAGTAATCAACCATTTATTTGAACAATTTAGTCGGTACAAGAAACATCCCAAAGCAAAATCTATACAGCTTTTCATTTCTTATGTGTACAAGTAATGTTATTTAACGTTCCCCATTTCCTATGGATCAAAGGCTCATACAGAATGATAAAAGAAAGTTACAAACAATGATGTGGGAAACTGCAACTGGACATAAGTTAGTGAGCTGAAAACTCATCGGGGCTAACCAAGATCCTTGAGAAACAAGAATGTCGGGGATCCAAAGCCAGAATAGTACCGAGGAGATGGCTTTTGATGGATTTTCTAATTGTAGGTAAAGAATGACTACAAGATGTTAGTCGAAATCTGGCAAGACAGAATTCTACAATATGATGTATAAGGGCCCGGAAAAGGCGTGTATCTGCTACAAATCCTTTCTTCTTATACCTGTTGGGACGCCATAACATACCGGAGATGCCCCAATCAAGAACGGGAGTGTGCAGGCTTCACGAGCTTTACCCATGAAGGATCCTATTTTTGGTCTATGGTCACAACAATCACTACATAAACTAGTATCACTACCACCTTCAGGTAATTTCTTTCTTGTGACTTTCTTCTTAGTATTTGCCTTGCAGCTTCTTATGGTCATCGCCTCAAATTCTTTTGCAACTAAATTGCACTGAGCACAGTCCGCAGAGCAACTAGATCTTTCTCTCAACCAAGCATCAAGCATGGCCTTTGCAAATCGGTCAATATCCTTGTCTGTGACTTCCCATAGATTGGCGACTATGACAGGAGCACCAGCTAGAAGATAAGATAAAGGGGCACCTTGTGGAATGTAAGATCCGTTTAGAGAAAGAGACCCGCTACTACATCCCATCAGGAGAGTAGCAGCACAACATTCCAACTTCTGAATCTCATGTTTGGGAATGTACTGTGCCCCTGTACCAACACAAGTATAGAACTCAGTATTCAACATCAGTACAAGGAAAATGTTCAAATATAGTTCCTAGTGCTGTCATGGGTCCAGTAGGACTTGAATAAGACCAACTTCAGTCCAATTAATCAATTATCATACTCTTTCCAAAAAAAAAAAGAAAAAAAAAAAGAAAAAATTATCATACCAAACCGAACCTAAATGAAACTTTATATAAGCTTTTGGGATTTAAATTTAAACTTCGAAGCCAGAACTAATTTTAAGAATATGTGCTATCAAATCCGCACTGAATCCAACCCATTGACAGCACTATCGGAGCAAGAATGAACATTGTAATGCAGTTATGCAGAAATAATAGTCAGCACTAGTAATCAAGCATACCACTTCCATGGCCAAAATAAATAAAAAGGTCATGGCTTTTCAATGCTACAGCCAACTCTTCAGCAGTTGGAGCAAATCCAGCTTTCCCCTGTATGGTAATTTAGATGAAACATTATTTCAAAACCAAAATACACAAAGGCAGATGCATGAATAAGCTAATAAATGTATGTGTCCAATCTGTGAGGAAAGTGCATTTATCAACACTACTAGATATAAGTACCATCCTCTTTATCAAATCAATTCTCTTTTCTGGATTGATAAGCAATCAGGAGATCACCTGCAAGTTTTGATCTTTAAACCATTTCTCGAATTCAACTTGTGTGCTGCTGAGATCTCCACTGGGATTTAACAAATAAAATGCATCCAAGGGATCTATCAAAGGAAATGCAGCAATAAGCCTCCCAGCTTGCTCTTGACGGTGGCGGCTTCTATAAAGTGATGCAGAAATGCTGCCAACAGAAGGCATGCGATAAACTTCATGGTTTCTTAGTATTGGTAAATTCTCCCACGGAAGCATCTGCAGATAGTAATCAATCCGTACATTCAAAAAATATTTATATATCTATCCATTCCTCCAAACACGACCAATAGAAGGCCCACTAAGACTGAAACCATAAAAAAGTGAACTGCTTAAATTTATTTGCCAATGCAAGGCATGTCGATAAAGCAACAGAATATATACATGTCAAAGACCATGGAATATTGAAAAATCAATATTAAATATGAGCATTTTTATTCAGGACAGTCGCAGAAATATGCCTACAAAACTAAAGACGTTTATAGCTCAGTATTGGGGTGCTAAAACGTGGCCACTAATGGAAGGACAAATACTTTAGAACTCCACATAAATCTATCTTTGGAGGATAACAAAGATATCATGCATTCAATCAAGGAGAAAAACAGTTACATATTTCCATAAATTAATTATGAAAAAAATATATAGGATGATAAATCACAAAAGACATACCTGCACCTCAAAATCCGGCACCAGAATTATAGGTTCCCTATTTACAGAATCTTCCTTTTCAAGATCATTTAGGGCTTCACATAATAGTTGAGAGGCCAATGTAGACAGTTCATCAATTCCATTAGATGTGTAAGACAAAGTCCCACAACTTTCTTCATCACAGTATCCAAATCTACGAATGCAGCGACCTTTATTTATACACAGCTGTGAAAAACATGCTTCCATTTCGAAGGCATTCCTAACACCTCCTAGAACAGCTTTAAGAAGATTCTCATCCACATCCAGTTTGCATTTAGATCTCAGATCACCCACAAGCTTCTTATGTACTGAGTCCAGGATCTTGCAGTTTGACCACTCTCCCAGAAGCAAATATTTCCAGGGACCCAGCCATGAATCTTCCAGGTTCCTGGTGCATGAACCAATCTCCGTTCTCAAAAATTGAATATCCCAAAGTGAGGACAGCATAATGAAATTGATGACTAATATTATCTTCATTAAAATAGAATAAAGGAAAAATTGATGGAAAAACCACATGAATATTACACTAGATAACTATTCAGCACAACATACTTCTATTCAAATGCATGTGTACATACAAACATCTAATGAGAAAGTCTAGAGGACATACCTCAACAGTTTACCAAGAAGGTGATCAAGCTTCTTTCTCCTTGCCCACCATAGGGTTCTATTTCTTTTCGTATCTTCTAAAGGAAAGACCGAAGAGGATAAATAGTTCTCTTCCAATATCAGTTTAAATGCCGGAGCCACATCATCAACCACTGTGGATCCCCAGGGGCAATGCCAATGTTTACCCGAATCCATGCTCTCATAAAATGTTCCAGATCCAGAACTTGCATCATCATCATCATCAACTGAAGCCTCCAATAAATTTTTTTGCAGTCAGTTTGCTGCAATTTAGCCATAAATACTAATGTGTCCAGAAGTTTGTGAACATCCAATTATTCATGCTTGCACTAGACAACATACCTTCTAAAATTGTATCTATTGGTAGAAGTACAATTACTGGTTGATTCTTAGAATTGAAGCGTGATAATAGCATCCATGCATGGGCTTGGGAAGGATAGAGCAGCAATTCTTGTAATAAACAAGCATAAGCACCTCCAAGAAAACTTATGCAGATGATTGTGGTGGAAGGAAGGCTCGCAAAAAAGGTCGTTACAAAATTTTCAAGATCTTGAACAGATTCAGGTGCAAGCCTGTGGCAACGAGGAGAGGAAGATAGATGAAGTTAGCAGGAGTACAAAATAAATTGTGGCATATTTCACAAATGTGGAAATTGAGACCTCAAAGAGTTGCATGATTCTGCTACTACGCAGGTTGAGTCAACATGTGAGCCCTGAAATAAAATATGTCAAATTCAACTGTGAAACATGCACTTCCAATATTCTGAACATATGCATCATCAAAATAAGAGGAAATTCCAAGCAACCAACTACTTTACATGCATTTCATAAAGACATGTTTTATCCTGATTCCAGAACCCAGAGAAAATAATGAAAAGGGAAAAGCTAAACATGCTGCTTGATGCTGTTCAAAGCATGAACTGTGGTCCTGACCAATCAAGACACCTATAAGCAGGGCAGATTCTCTATTGATATGATTTACAATTCATTAACAAATTAACGCAGAATGCATAAGCAGGGTGGTAAGGAGTCAATCTCCGAACAATTAGTTGTTTCCTTACTTGAGAAGTACATAAAAAGAAGGAACTGAGGTTTTTAAACTGCTGTCAGAACAGAGAGGAACCAAGAAACAGAAACAACACGATGCATCTTCAATGATTTAACACTCTAGAACTTCTATCAGGAACATATGCATTGTGATGTAGATAAAAGGAAACCCCATATCTCTTGAACATATCACTTATAATTATATTCCTGTTGATCCAGATGTAATGCACATCTTTCAGCATATACACAACAATGCCAAAGGTTTAATCATCAAACAAAAAGAGATAGATATTGGAACCTCCACAAACATCTTAAAATTTTTGAAAAAGAGAATATATTATGTCATATTTGTAATGTTGGTCCAGAATACAACTATCTAGAAAACCTTTTGATGCATAAGGGAGGATCTCTAAAGAAGTTTAACTCTTTGAGCTTGATAGTTACATAAACCAAGATAGTAAGGGGAAAAAACAGAAACAGATAACCTTTTAATTTCCATGCCCTGGGTCTTGCTAACATATTAAGTGTACTCAGATGAAAAATCAAAACTTGAGGTTCATATCTGTACGTAAATAAAGATTCAGGAACCTAAGATATTACGAAAAGAAATGAAAGAGATGATAATTTTGAATCTCCATTCCCCGGAAAAAGCCCCACACTTACTAACATTTTAATTGCTTAGATGATAACTCAAAAGTTGAGGTTCATATCTTCACAAAAATCTAAGAAGAGAAAGCAAAACAGTTATATTTGCCACCAAAGCTTGGGGTGTCTACTTCATTGCATATTTAAAGAGGCATGGCCTGAAGTTACAAGCAAATATGTATTTCCAGTAATTGCTCGAAAAATATAACGGACCACTTAAAATAATGTAAATCTATAAGATGATGAGAAATTAAAATCATAAGACATGATTCAAAAGAATTCTATTGCAGTTGATTAGTCAATCTATCAAGTAATTGCCCCAGTTGTAAACATAAGGTGTAGGGAAAGAAGTGTTCATATATACCTCAGTGTCCATAAGACGCTCAGCTGTACATTTCACCGTCATATTTGAAAAGAGCTGGTTGTTGAGATGAGTTCCAACTGAAGCTTGATGAAAATATGATGCCCAATGATTTTCAGACAATACTTCGCAAGAAGAGGACAACGAAAAAGTCTCACTTGAGGTAGAAAGCAAATATGTAACAGCAAGCAGTTTAGAAACCTGTTGTATTTTTATGAAAGACCAAGAATCAACCATCATGACAGTTACGTAAAATGAAAAGCAAGGAATTGAAGGAAAAAAGTAATAGCAAAGACATTTTTAACATAATAGGTCTGGAAGTTGTTACATATTGAATGAAATTGATACTGATGTACTATTACAGCAGGCTCAAACCCAAATAACTAACATTTCCAATTTTTATGCACTTTTAAGGTACTAATAATATAGCCTATCAATAAAAAAAGGGTACTAATAAGATACAGAGGAAAGTTACACATAATACAGACAGCATCATGACCAGATACATTTCTATGAAAGCCAATCTAACTATAAATTACTATAAAGAAAAAAATCCATAACCCATAATCCGGACTAACAGCCTCTACTTCAACAAACTCCATTTCAATTCACATTGTGACACAACTCACCAATATCCTTTAAAAAATGCAAAAAGGAACTGAAAAAGGTTATAGAGTTGGAACAAAAGCTTTCAACCACACTAGACTTACGAATTTGAACCCTGCTCGAAAAATATGGCTAAACAATAGCATATGATTTGAAAGTGATAAGTGCAACATAAGGTGAAGTAAATTTTCACAAACATAATCATCAGAGTAAGACATTTCTTTAAATTAAATAAGATAAGAGATTCATTTTAGCTACATCATCCATTTTATTAACTGGCCAGTAATCTGACTCCAACAAAAAAGCCAGATATTCACAAAAATCTCAAGATACATGGTTTTTCCTCACTAAGGAGATAATGAATGACTTCATTATTATGAATTAGATTTAAAAGATTATTAACCTTCACATAAGACCAAGAAAAGAAACATATGAATTTGTTTGAGCTGATTAAACTAAAAGAAATTGCTTTGACATAAGAATCTCATCTAGTTACAGACCAACATACCAAAAAAACAACAAAATAGCTTAAAAATATATTCATTCAAATGAATGATTAAAGAGGAGAAACAACTTGGAAATGTCCAAGATGTAGAATTTACTCCTCACATCAATATATGATACATATCTTAAAATGATTCTAATAATCAGCCAGTTGGAGCACTAAAAATTGGTCATCAAGCTACCACCAAATGTTAAGAATCAAGAGATATATGCCTATGACAAGATTAAAATTGATGTGATTAGACTAGTCAGAATAATTATAATAACCAAATCCTATGAAGCTTGACCTTCTGAAAGAGAGCAGGAACCTCACGGCAGAGTACAAAGGCTAGCATCAACCACGATACTATGGTAGGTAACTGAATGTCAGACAAAACGCAGCAAATGGTCCTGGAGAATTGAATGAACAAAGAAAAGAACAGCTATAGGAGTTAGTCACACAAAGACCATTGTTATAGAAAAAATACTAGTGATATTACAAATGTGAAAAAAATAAATACTTAATCTAAATATATGAAGACATAATTATGTGGACAATTAAAAATCCAGTCATTAATTTAATCATGTTCGTTACCACATTGTATGACATATCAAATAATATGTATCTAAGATCATTTTAACATGCATCAGAATTACTATTAACAACGGGTAGGTGTGAACACACAAATAACGGCATAACTAACTCACAAGTGTATACTATTAAGTATTAACAATACCTGGCATCCTTAGAACGGTAACATTTCAAAGAGAACCAACATATATTGTAAAGTAGTGCTGCACGTTCAACTGCAAAAACATCTCCATAGATTTCCTTCCCAAGCAAGGTGAGCAAGAAAGCAGGAGGAGCAGAAGAGTAAGCTTGACAGAATGGGTTTCCGCTGACTAAGACAGAAATGCTTTGCAAAAATATTTCATGTGCTTCGTGAATTGGACCACGATTCTCTAAGCATTTTCCTGAAAATGCAGACAATAATAATAGTCATGATGATGATAACAATATAAATAAATAAGAGAATGATGTGCAATGGACATTTGCTGCAATGTGACGTGATTGTTTTGCATTAGTAATTTACTACGGCAAGAATCATTGTGTGTGCATGTCCTCCATACAAGCATGAGTCTAATGAGTATCCAATCCCCTTGTAGGCACTCGCTGTCAACTCTCTCACCATATTTTTTTAGATCAATATGCACTTATATATCACTTCTTCAGTAGTTTGAGAGGAAATCATATCATTAGATTTAGAATTTGCATAGGTATCTAGGCATCAACCTTTTATCACTAACCTTCAGACACTCAAATATTAATATACAGAACTAAACAGGGATAAAATGAATGTTATAAATCACAAATCTGATAGATTTGGTTGAGGAGTGGGGATAAAATTGAGTTCTAAATCGATCTTCATAAGGAATGGTCAAAGGTGTGGTTGTTTCCAAGTGTCATGCAATCTAATTTTTCCCTGTTAACTGTCTAAGTGTTCATTGCCCAACATAGCTTTACTCACAAATCTAAAACAGTGCCAATTTACTCGCATGTATATTTGCATGCAATCAAACTAAAAGAAATAATGTGCAGTCTGTCCCATTACCAATGCCAGTGAGTACCCTCAGTAAAAGCTGCCGGCGAGCAACCTCCCATTTCATATTTATTAACCTGTCCACTAGGCCAGACTTCATAACATCCTTATCAAGGCATTGCCAACACCCTACTTTGTTGCAAATACATGTGACTTCCCTCTCTGAGCCAACCACAGAATTTTTCATTTTGGACAGCAGCCTCTCTTGACTAAAAGTATCAGAACAGTCGGACACTTGATTTCCCTTTGATTGTTTTGTATGACCATTTTGTACCTGACTAGAAACACTTACATTTTGGTTCTGAGAAGATCGATATCTAGAACGAGTTATCCTTGAATTGTTATCATTTATTAAAGAATGCTCCTTCGGTAAAGGATTCAGAGCATTCTTAGTTTTTCTACACCTTTTGGCTTCCATCTTTGCTTTTGGGCCCTCTTTTGTGGAAAGAAATTCAATATCTGACTCAGCTGATACCGAATGAGCACAAGTAGTCCTATCACTGAATTCAACATCCTTGACAACACTCTTTGGAATTTCACTTTCGGCATTTACTTCTTCAGGAAAACTAATAGATTTTTTCCACTCAGGAAGACTCAATTTGTCCTTTGCTGATATGTACAAAGGTTCAGGAGAAGATAATCTTTCTGAAGAAATACTCCCCTTAGTACCATCAAATTGACTTCGATATAAATCACCAAGTTGCAGATCAATTGTGACTTCCTGCAACAATCTGCACTTTAAGCAAGGCATTGCCACAGTGTTGTCCTCTAAAATCTGTTTCGCGAAGAGAAGTTCCTTTTCTGCCAAGTCCCAGAGCTTTTTCTTACGATATAGTTTACCTAAAGAAAATAAAGATAGCTAATAAGTGATAACCAAGTCTCTTTCCAACCAGATAGAGAATGAAGAGACAGACAGATAAAAGTATACGGAAAATAAAATAATTGAATTTTCATACCTAACACAGATGAAAAGGCAGCTATAAAAAATGACAAGCTCTGTAAACAAGAGATGTTTTTTCCCCAGAGTAAAAAAGTCTCAGCTTCTGCACTGTTCCCAATTATTTCATAGATGACCCCAACCTGAGAGTTATAAGTTACCACTATGTCAATGAAAAACATTAGCAACTCATTTAAACAAAAAGTGTCAAAATTCTAAATCAGAAGGTCTAATAGATAGGACAGATATAGAGAAACCTGTAGAGTGCTTTCAAGATAACACTGAAGTACTTTCCATGGACTCAGATAGCCTTCCAAGTCCCATGAAACAGTATCAAATGACCAAACTTCATTTCCAACTGATCTAACCACTTGGAGAGTACTAATGCCATAAGTAAGCTTCTGGCTGACTTCCCCAGTTTCATTGTTCTTTTCACTATGTTGCTCAACAGAGTATGTAAATTTTTCTTGAAAGAGTTTGGTACGCAATCGATGGGCTTCTTTTGCGTATGAAAGAGCCTAAACATTAGAAAGAACCTCATTACAAAAGAATGCAGATGGTAGGCAAGAAGTGAAAAGTACAAATGGAGAAGGTAAAATTATTGTCATCCAAAATGAGTACACCCTGAAACAATTTGAATAGTCTAGAAATACACCAAGAACGTTCAACAATATTACCAGCTACTACGGAAATAAACAAATATCCTTCTAAATGCATCTATATTTACACTGTAAATGTTCTCCAAGAAAAATGAACATTCATAAGAAGATAAAAAAAATTCAGGAAAGACAACATTGTGTTAAAATGGATCTGAGGATGAGATTTATGTAACACTCAACAACACCCCAATGAAGGCCATCAAAATAAAGATACATATAAGAAGTAGCCTTAGATATGCAACTATATAGCTGTTCGGATAACCATAAATCAGTGTAACACTGTAACACTTATATCAAAATGACAACCTATTTACAACTCATTCAGGAGACCCATTTCATGCATGCTGACAACCGACAAAATTTGGTGTCACTGTAGCTACACCTCTTGTTCATCTGGTGTCGAACTAAATAATGGCATTGATCAGAATACCATTCCAACAGAATATGAGGCAGGTGTGCATAGGATTGGCAGGTATGTATTCCTCAGGCAACAGTCTCAATGTCTTAATTGGACTTATTTAAACTAAAGTTTACAGTTTTACAATGCCTATTGTGCACCTAGCATACATATGAAAATTAGAATTTCAAAAAGGGAAGATCTTATATTATGTTTCAGCTAGCTCACTGGGGAACTGAGTGTTATGGGCAGATGTCCTAGCTCTCCAGTGCCAACAATAAACTCCAGCTATATAGACTACTTTTTATCAACATGTCCTAAATTAAGTATTTTAAAAATAATAAAATAAAGAATGTTAGATGATGTTTAAGTATTGCAATCCTGAAAAAAATGTTTAAATTCCTTGCGGTACAAAAAACGTGTCCAAATTTCATCGACAAAATACTTTCTCCAGATTAAAGTAGACAAATTACTTTGGGTAACTATAACGACAAGGGTAAAATATTTCATGTTACCTCAGATAACTGTCCTTTTGAAACGAGTCTTTCACATACATCATAGTAGAGATATCCAGCAAGGAAAATTGAAGAAGTGGGTGCAGTAACCTATAACAATAGGAGCTTATGATTAACATACATGATAGTATGATTTGAAACAACTGCAAAAGAATAACCTATCTAGCCACCTGGGAGGATCTTCCAGCTAAAATGAGTTCTTGAGCAATCCCTTTAACTTCATCAAATTTGATATCTGACTGAGAAGAATTGTCATGACCATGAGAGCTGGAGGGCAGGACTGAAGATGAAGATGATAAGCTCAATTTGAGCCCAACTTCTAGTGGGCGGGATCCGTTTAAACAGTGTATCCAATAATCAATAGACCTGGAAGGTTTACCACACTGCTCGGACAAGTTCATGATAAATGACTCAGTTACAGGTGAGATGCAAAGGGCATGACTAAGCCTTCTCCATTCCCACAGTGCAGCCAAACACATCTCTGGTGAAACATTCTTCCATTTGAAAAACCTAATCATCAGTTCATATATGTCTTTGTGAAAATCTACACAACCCTGGAAAAACAAAAGCAATAAATGAATGTTTTAATGAAATGAATAGTAAGACAGGATGCTTATAGTAACCTGCTGCACCAAATAAAATCATTAGGCATACCTTCATTGACAATAAATCAATTATATTATACAGCAGTATCATTGTACTTTTGCACACAATCTTCTGCTGGTCATTCTCAGAGCAATGATCTGGAATAGGGATACCCAGCCATAGATTTAGAGCAGCACGTATATCTTCAAAGACTCGCTGTTTATACAAAAAGGAAAACATAGATTTAGTAACAAAAACAAAGTTTATTATCAATGTAGAGCCTCTAAGAATAAATTACTCAATTATGAAGACTAGTCATTCATCTATTTACACCTTTGAATTTGGTTCAGCTTCTTGAGTGCACAGTGCACGCAAACAATAGGCTACAGCTAATTGATGACAGCCTAAGATATTACAGCTGTATCTTTCACCCTTCATGTCTATCTGTTTCAATAAGATTTTATGTCAATCAAAATTCAATCTATGGATAGCAATAGATCTACTACTGGAGGCTGTAATAATAAAGGAAGAAGAACAAAACATAGACCAGAATAAATAACTCACCATTGCATTTATGCCTCCTGACAAACACTGAATACAGTCCTCCAAACATTCACTTCCAAAGGCCCTTAATGCCCTTCCTTTTCTGATTAAAATTCTTGTCTTCTCTATACAGCAATCGTGTCTAACATATACATTCTGCAAGAGGACATCTATAATTTTCATTTGCATTCTCTTACAGAATTTTGGACACAAAACCTCCATCTCTTCATATGCAACAAGCTCCTAACCAAATTCAAGGAAACAAAGTGAAAACTACTAGTAGAAGCCACAAGCAGACAGGACAATCACAATCCGTGAACATAAAAAAATCTATATGAAAGAAATGAACCACAAAGAGGCCAAACCTCCTCTAAGATTTTGCCAATGGTCCTTTCTGGCATTTTTGCCGAAGATAGTGAACAATATAAAGTTGGAGCACAATCCTCTACATCCGTATGCTTTCGAAGTTTACATTCCATCTGATCAAATAATAAGCACACACAAGCAAAATATTGTTAAAAGAAGAAGCTTTCATGTGTTAACTGTTTACTCTAAAAGCTTAAGCTTATACAGCACAGCATCATTTAACACTTCCCTCACGTATGGGTGTCAGTGTCACTTCCCCTCATTTGGTGGGCCCAAAACATGAACAAATTATATTTTTAAGGGGGGTAGCATCATGGCCTTAAGTTGGGATCTCTGGCTCTAATACCATATTGAACAACTGTTTAATCTAAAAGGTTAGGCTGATAAAGTATTGCAGTATTTAACATACCTTGACCCACTGTTTCACCAGAAGCTTAGGACCTGGCAATCTTCTAAACAAGTTCCCAGCAACAGACCAACTTTCGAGACTACGTAGAATTATTCTCTTAGCCTTATGACTGTCACATTGATGAAGAACATCCAAAAGAAACGCACTTTTTGAGCACGCCTCAGTAATAAAATCTACAAAACCATCTTCGGAGAGATCACCATGAAAATCGTTTGATTTGTTGACAAACAACTGGCAAAGAAGTACAACACAAGTCCACGAAGCTCTACAGCATAGCTTTAACGCCTTTGAAGCCTGCATAGATAGACTAATCACTTAATATTAACCAAAGGCCAAACATGCATTAGAAATAGTACAACAATTCTATTTGATGAATGTGATGTCAGAGAGAACCTAATCTATTGTTCCTGTCCTCAGATAGAGCATATCCTTTTGAAAAGGAAGTACCTCTTTCATTTGCTTATTTCTGTACAGAATAACACCAACGTTATAAAGAGAGGCAAATAGAAACTTCAGCCCATTTGGTTGTGCCCATTCACTTGCAATGATGTGCCTGATTAAATTCACACTTTTCTGAAATAAATAACAAAGCAGTTAGCTAAACTGAAAAATGTAATAGCATCTTGGTGCATTCACATAATCTCTTAAGAAAATCAAGGATGCATCGTCAAATGAAAAGGGCAAAAATGGTACATAATTAAAATGAAGACCTTCATGTTAAGATTTGTTCTGACTGAGAGAGTGAAAGCAGCCACAGCTACACTAAGTATCATTTTGTTGTTCACATCAAATCCATCTCCCTTCTTCTGAGATGTATAGCTGCACCCATAAATAAGCATAAGCAAAGAATGCCTCATTGGCATGCTTAACTATACGAAACAAGATAAGCAACTAAGTGCCAAAACTTAGGTATGAACACAAGATTCAGGATCTCCCTCAACTTGACCAAACATCATTATCAAGTAAGCTGTTTGCAACAATTAAAGTGTAGCCTTTAGGGGCCTTTATGAGGATAAAAAATGACAAATGAGAACAGAATATGAAAAAGAAAGAATAATTAACCAAGTGCATTGCTGATTTGCTATATCCTAATATTTGCCAGAGTCTATCACGAGTAAAGCAGTATATGTAACTCTCACCATCCCATTATTTCCTAATGTTCAGGAGACAAGTGGAACAGGTATATATAATACGAAAGCAAAATAAGGCTTGATTTTTAGACTATCGACATCTTATAATCTTGTCAGTTGTGAGTACTTGAAAAATAAATACACTATAGAATGCTAAAACTCCCAAGGGCTGAAGGGTTGGATTAATCGCAGCAATAGCAAAGATATGGAAACATGGAAAATCAAAAGTGACTTACTTGTGATGTAAAAGAACATCGCAAAATTGATAGAACGCATCTTGGATGTGACAAAGCTCAGCTGAAACAGAAGCATCTTCATTTTCGCCAACGATCAGTTTCCTTTCTGAATTAACTAAGTCAGCAAGAGGCTGACACAGGAATTTCAGTGCATCTAGGTAAGATGGAAGATAAGCCTTCCCACTCTTCTTTGTGCAAGTTATGCTTGCCTTGTAATCAAAATCCACATGTGAGTAAACCTGACCATCAGAATCCTTATGCTCAGGACAAGATGGCATATAGTTCAATTTGCAGTCAATCGAAAAGTAACTCTTTGCTGATGTAAGCAAAGATGCCAAACTATGCAATCTTTCCCCATCATCAAGAAAAATTCTTACTACAAACTCATATAATAAACCTCTGGAGCTTGTCAAATCACCATGTTTGAACTTAAGACTGCAATCGGTAAAGTAAAGCCCAGTGGAATACAGCCTTATAATAAAATCCAAGGGTACCAAAACCTGCCAAAGAAGTTAAACCTATAAATTACTGTATGTGTTATGCTCATCCAAACAATTATGCAACAAGTCAGTACATATAAACAAAGTATGTTATAAAGATACCTGACGGAAATCACCTGCTATTTTGTATAGATGTTCTGCAAGGGCATTGTGAAAATTTGCACTTGAGGCTCTACATTTATTAGCACAATATGAGACAAGTTCTACAAACTCTACTCCAGTAGTTTCTATTTGAACCTGGAAAAAAATAATTTCATCAATAGTGCAATTACTCAGGAGAGATGGGATACAAAGAAAACTAACTTAAATGGAAATATCCAACTATATAAAAGCGGCATAAAAGATGTGAAAGGACATTGTGAGCTCTAAATTTCGTTCTTCTTAAATATAAAATTCAGATTCTAACCACAGGAATGAGAAAATTTGCTCATTGAACTCAAATGACTGGACTCTCGAACAATAAGAGCTCAAACACTGATTTCAAGAATCCCCAAAAGACTGATAGATGGTATATAAATTTGCACCTCCATAAAAAGCAAATGATAAAAATGATCTTTAAATTAAGCTGTTTGCCGTTGAAACAATACCTGTTTTGCCTTCTTTTTTTTTCTTCTTTTTTCTGAGCATAAATTAGTTCAAGCAATACAAATGAGATATGACACACTTCTACTACTCCTTGTAAAATAGAGTTTTTGTCTTTCCGAACTAAACTATAAGCAGGTTCTTGATACCAAAATTCAGCAATTAAAAATAGGCAAATGTGGAAAAGAAGACATATGGGATAGCGTATTCTGTAACCATTTAGGATTTCATCTAAAACTTCCAAAGTATTACCTTGCATTGACAGGCAACAGAGTCCAATGCACAAATCAACAAGTCAGCAACAACTGAAGATCTATTCTCCTGTTGTGAGAACAGAGAGGAACATATCCTACATGCAAACTGCATATAGAAATCAATTTAGAGAAACATAAAAGAAACCTCATGGTTCTCATCACATATATGACTAGAAACTTTTATACAATTCACCTTATAAGTTTGATCTTTCATTGATGACTCTGCATACTCAGTCAATGCTTCCACACAAAAGGCACGTAGAAAATCGCCATCGAAAAAAATTGGCTCGCCCACCAGAAATAGAGCACATTTTCCCAGATATGTCACGAGCACCCTATGCAATTTCTCATATGTACCAGCATCTAGTATCCTAGAACATACAAATTCAGGTCAGCCAATCAATAAGCCACCAATCTTAGTCAAAAAATGCAGATAAAGTATTATGTGCAATATACATCTAAATTCTATGTGCAATGGTTCAAGTAGCAACCATTAAGAAAAAAGTAATTTGTAACCATTTTGTAGAAATGGGCATTAACTAGCACTTTCAAACCAAAATATATGCATTCAGAACGAACTACCAGAACAATATTTTCTTTCAGAAACAGCAAAACGACTTCAAAAACATTTTTCAAACGGAACGAAAAGAGAATTATACTAACTCTCAGTTTGGTAGCCAGAAAAATGAATTCAACTACCAGCTCAAGTAAAGATTTGGCCTAGATATTTTACACTGTTTTGGTTTTCTAGAAAAACAAAATTCACTTTCTGTTATTGATATTACCCTTAGTTCAGACGAAATTTTATCTCTTCTAGTTCCTGATAATTCCAGTGTCAAAGTTTCAAAATTTAAATCTATCATCCTTGGTTTCTCAACAACTGAAAATCTAGCATATGTATATTTAAAATGCAAGACATATCATCTTTCTAATAGTCACATAATACACCCGAACCATGAACTACCCTTATCAACAAAACATAAGCACATTGTATAGTGGGCATTTCTAGAATACATCTAGCTTTTTACCACACATAATGTAATGCGACTATGCTTTCTGAACAACAGAAGTAGCTGGTTAATCTTATGATTAGTTACTGGGTGAATTGAGATAACAAAAAAAAAAGCATAAAACCACCTTCCAAATTATCAAATAGAGCATTTACAATAGTATTAATTTGACGGAAATTTTTGCCATTTGAGGTCACAAACATGAAGAACTCTTTAATCCCTGAAACAAAATGATTTTGCTGATCCACATTTGCAAGGAAAGTAATTGAAATCACACACACACCTGAACCAAGGCCTGACCTCCTTCACCAAATCCAGAACCCTCCTATAATCCCAATCCTCATTAG
>JAYMTT010000183.1:0-16825 GCA_036898025.1 Hypseocharis bilobata
TCAAGAGCAACAAAAGGTCCGGATCCAGCACCTGCAGAGGTCGCGGCCGTGCCTCCGGGCCTGGTCCCGCCCGTCGTGTTCCTAACCGCGCCCTCAATCGTTCTGCACCGTATGCTCCTAAGGTAATTTAGGGTTTCGATCTGATCTGAGACCTTCCTCTCTCGATTTCGTGCTTCGATTTGCTTTCTAGTCCTTTCCTCTTCGGTTTTTTCTTAGATTTTTGTTGAAATGTTGCGTTTCAGGCGCTGGACACGGCGTGGAAGCACGATATGTTCACGGATCAGGCCATGGCGTACCCGTCCAATGGAGGTCGTGCCCCTTCCCTAGAAACTGGGACCAAACTCTACATATCAAATTTAGATTATGGCGTCTCCAACGAGGATATCAAGGTAATTTCTTTGTTATGCGTCTCTCTGCATTGCAATTTTCATCAGTTTGATTCTTAAATATGATTTTTTGTGTGATTGAATTACGGACGTGCTTAATTTGTTGCAATAAATAATTATTTGTATGAAGGTGCCTTTTCTGAAATGTTTGGATGTAGGTTGGTTTTATTGAACTATGCCCATATAGGCTTTACATAAGATGAGAGTTGTGTGATTGAATTTGTGTCTGCGTTGAAGTGATTGCTTCTTGCTATGCTTGTTGAATACTAGCTCAAACTATTTGTCATAGGCCTGCCTAGATTTGGATTTTCATCACTTGTTGGAGTTATAGTGGTTTGTTCTATTCGTCATATGCCTGACTATTTCATCTCTTGTGTGAAGTACAGATATGTGTTTAAGAGATCTGTTTGATTCTAATTATATAGATATACTGGTTGGCCCATGCACACTTAATGTATATTTTGGTTTTGATATCTTGCGTTGTGTTTATTGCTGACAATAGTTGGTTTCATTTTGATGTGAAGCCTTAACTTGCATCCATGATACTAAGCGATTTGCTTTTCTTGGTATCTCAGTAGCTCAAGTAATTGTACTGTGTTTTGAGCTTGTTGTATTCTTGTACGAGTAATAATGATAAAGCTTGGGTTTAGGTCCATATATTAGGCTTCATAAGATGTTGATTACATGATTTTGGTCATGTTTCTCTCATGCCGCATGTTATGTCTTGTTATTGGAGGTTTAGTTCATTCTTGCATCTCCTATATTTGCCGAGATTCATTAAGAACTTTATCTTTTCTGAACATTTAGAAGGTGATTCCATTTGGAACTAAGATTTGCTACAGTTGTGTTCTTTTGGTTGTTGCTTTTATTGTAATTTTGTATTCTTTTTTTTACATTTCATTGTCAAGTCTTCATGCCTATATACATTGGCACTTTTTCAGAGTTTTTGTCGACACTGAGTTCCATGTGTGCTATCTAAGGTTTGCAGTGAAAATTGCATAGCCTTCCTGTGTCCATCCAATTTTATATATATCTTGTTTATTTATTTATCTATGGCAAGGGACAAGTCTTACTGTTTTAATTACGTAACTTCATTGAGTTTGATTTATCATTGTGGTTCTTTATTTGACACATAATGGTTTAGAACACTTTATTTTTTGTTTGTTTTCTTTTTTCTGATATCTGTTTAATTGTGTACAGGAACTGTTTTCTGAAGTTGGTGACCTGAAAAGGTATTCAATCCATTACGATAGGAGCGGGAGATCGAAGGTATCTAATCAAGTTTCGCATAAAATGGTCCTTCTGATGAATTCTTTTTGTCCTTTAGTTTAGAGAAAACTCTTTTTCTTAGGGCACGGCAGAAGTAGTCTTCTCACGACGATCAGATGCTGTGGCTGCGGTCAAGAGATACAACAATGTTCAACTTGATGGGAAACCAATGAAGATAGAGATTGTTGGCACAAACATTGGAACACCTGGTGCACCTCCTGCCGCTAACGGCAATTTTGGAAATGCAAATGGAGTTCCACGAGGGTATGCATTTTCTTACATATTTGTATCTCAATGTATCCTACTTGTAAGTGTTGTTGTTCCCTAAATTGTTGAGTTCCTACTTGTTTTGTTTGTTTGGAATGAGTCAAATGACTATACACTTGTGTTGTAGTAAAGGATTATTTTTCTTGATGTTTGTATTTGATTGGTGTTTTAATCTCCTAAAACATTCATTTGCAGAAAACTTGTGGCATTTGTAAGGTGCTTCTCCATATAAAGTGATAAGTAATTTTTCTGTACAAGCTTGGAGTCTGTTTGAAAATTTAGTATTCAGTTTATTTTCATTGTGTGAGATTATGGAGGTGTGATTGAATATATTCTATATAACAATGATGAATCACACACCTTGATTTAATTTATTCAGTCTATTAGGTTTATTGTGCTTCCAGTGTAGGTTATATGTATTAGTCAGTGTTGACTGTTGAGATCAGAATGAGTATCTTTCTCGTGTGTATCTGTTAGTCAAGTGTGCGGGGAAAAAGGTTATTGTGACTGTTGTTCGTTATTATTTATTTTAAGAATTATTTGAATTTTGGTGTTGTCTATTCATGTCATTATGTTAAAATGACCTTTATGTTTCTATGTGATGAGAAAATGGATTTTGGTAGAATTTGTGGCAAACATTGATAATCTGACTGCCCTCGGTAAAACTTGTTATTTTGGTATTGCTGTTGATTGTCTGGTACTTGTGTGTTGGGGTTGGGTGATATTATATGTATGCATTTATTCTTCTCTGCAGGTGTTCTTGTGGTGATATATTTTATACTTGGCTAATATGTTTTTGATATGGTTATTCAGCAGTGGGCAAGGTAGGGGTGGAGTACAAGGACGGCTGCGTGGTGGTGGAGCTAGTGGTGGTCGTGGAAGGGGAAGAGGCCGTGGACGGGGAAGAGGCCGTGGTGAAAAGGTATCTGCTGAAGACCTTGATGCTGATTTGGAGAAATATCATTCAGAAGCAATGCAAGAGAGCTGAAGTCATTTTTCATGTTCTGTCAGTTATCTTTTAGCATATTCTGTGGCCATTGTGTGTTTGATGATGATGTGACATCCTCAACTGTTTTGTGCATCTCTATCAAGATCCTACTTTAGAGAAAAGCAAAAATTACTCATAGGAACTGTTGGAATATTGGTTTATGGAGTCTGGGGGTTTTGATTTGTGGGTTGTTCCTTCAATTTGGGTAAACTATAGGATCAGTGGACTGTTAGGATGTAATTTGTTAACGAATTTGGTTTCTGGAGCTTCTTCTATCCTTCTGTTTCTTTCCAAATTCGGGGATGTGGAGGCAGGGATAGTTGCTTTTCTTTGCTACATATATGATGTAGGCTGCCAGTTGGAGGATTGAGCCTTAGAGAAATCCCAAACAGCTGCAATATCGTCGATTTGGTGCTTCATCTCAAAACTGAGGAAGCTCCATGGAGGTAGATATCTCTATATTTTGCCTCCATATATCTTATTAACTGTTTTAGTCTCGTACTATTATTGTTGCTGTTGATTTGATTGGTGAAATTTTAGCTAGTTTTTATATTCTGTCCAGGGAAGTACTAGTTCCCCTGAATTTTTGGTGTGGGTCTTGACGTAACGAGTTATAGTGAATTCAAATGGTGTCTTCTGCTCCTGTTCAACCTTGAAATGGTGGTAAACACAGGTCAGGATGTGTGCAGTGATTGACATGAATATATCTAAGCTTGGAATGAAAAGAAATTTGTTTTGGTCGGGTAACATTGTTTAGGAAGCACTAGCTGGCAGATTTCTATTGATGGCCTAATGCCCTGTGCAATCTGCTGCAAACACAGGCTTACCTGTTCTCGAATACAGTTATTTTTTCCGTGTGCTGTGCAATCCTATTGCACTCCCCCTAATACCTGAATTTTTTTTTGCAAGTTGAGAAACAGTTTCTTTTTTGAAAGAATTGGTTGTTTAATACCTCAAGTTTGAGGTAAGTAGTTGTAAAGGATTTTTCATCCTTAATTATTCGTAGAGGCTGAAGGCTGATGTTTATATTTTTTTGATAATTGGTGGAGTTTACGGCTTAGTTCTGTCATCTGTAGCATGTGCTAGTCCTGGTAATACAATTGGCTTAGTGCTAATTAGTTTTTAAATTGGTGATTTTTTTTTCCGGCATTCTACAATTCAGCGCAGTTCATAAAAAATAATGGCTTAAAACTAATTGATCATCTTAAAGAATGGGGGTTTTGGTTGTGGAAAAATCTATGTGATTTAGGTTTGACTTGACAGGACCTGCAATTGTATGAAGGTTGAGAGTTTAATAGGACTGAAAGGCCAATTAATCTGGTTGAAAGAGATGGCCGGCGGTGAAGAAAAATTCGGAAATAATGAATTGCACTTTAATCGGGTGTTAAAAGTTGGAATTAGTCTTTAAATTAGTCGGATCATTTGGGAAATAATCTTGAAACAAAAATTAATTTGGAAAAAATCGCGAATTTCTTCGGAAGATTGGGCGCCGATTTGCTGAATTACTCCGGAAGTAATGCCGATTAATTGGATAAAATGGTAAAAAAATCGGGTGTATAATTGAATTAATTGCGAATTACTCGGGTAAGTAGCCGATTAACAGGATAAAATAGCAAAATTTTAGATGTAAATAAAAAAGACGCCAAAATTTTATAATCCCCAATTAATCGAATATCTATGAATTAATCCTAGAGTAACATTGTTAAATACTCGGCACCCTTCCTATCTGATCGGGAATAATCGCTAATTGATTTCTAACATATATTGTAAATTAATCAATTTTTTAAAACGGAGTTTGTTTGGCATTAACAGATTCAGGCCAAGTCCCTTTATTTTTAGCCAAAACAAATATACCTTGTAGACGGCTGGCTGTTGAGTAACCCAATTTAATCCAGCTCTCCAGGCCACACCATACCAGACCCATACTAACGGCAATTTTAAACTACATAAAAAGGGCAAAAACCAAAATCACATACATGTACAACCCAGCCGGTAACCTTACATATACACGATCTCAAAACTCTACAGCACACAAACGCTTCTGAATCTCTGATACACTCTTAGAATGTCTTTGGCCTCCTTATTTTGTCCCAACTTGAGAAGATCAACCTCAATAGAGAATAGAACACTGCCATTATGCATGACATGATGAAGTTCCAACAAGATGAGGGCCAATACCAAGGATATAGTAACCGGAAAAAGAGACTAATAATGTGTCGAGGGTATCGGCCAACCTGCACCACAGCAATAAAGCATGCCAAAGAAGTCTTAGATTAGGAAAAGAAGACGGATGTAAGGATGTACCATTCCTCCATATTTGTGGTTGAAAAATTGGATGGTATCATGACAAAACAACATTAGAATAATACAACGTAGTGTGCTGCCTAAATGTCTATACTATACTCCCAAATATAAGTGGGACCATGTATTCAGCCAACCAAACCCCAACTAGATCGAGCTGTGGATCTGTGATAATCTTTTCTACAACAAATGGAGCGGCAGTAGCATAAAAATTTTAAAATTCCACTTATGCTATATTTGGAACTTAAAAGAGTTGAAGGCGGGCAAAGTTGGAGGAGAATAGCAATTAGGAAAGATATAATTGGTAATGTTAGAAGAATTGCAAAATGGATGATCGAAGTTGTTAATAAGATGCTAACTTCCTAACAATTTTTTTCACTCCGATTTTTCTTTCCTCCAACTTCTCCAAGTTACAAAACATACCATTAAGCAGTAATTATGACAAATCTGAGTGGAAAAACATGCAGCCAGCACCCAGGAGGGCAAAACAAACTTCTAATAATACCATAAAATTACTTTGCTTTGACTTAGAAACTCACTAGATATTGGGGAGGTGAGAAAAGTTGAGCTTTTTTATCTTCTTGGTAATTGTTTCACCTAACAAATTTTCCGTGCACTACTATATCCATTGCACTTGTTCAACAGTACGAGCAGCTTTTCAATGTCTGTTTGTGTACCGGGTGCTTCCAGGATTTTAGACACAACTTGAACTGGAAATAGGTAGCACACTAGGACTATAAACCTAGGACACTCAGCCGGGAGGGAGTGAGAGATTCTGATTCTTAGTTCTATAGAGTCAGTATCCGTAGCTAGGATTGGTAGCATGCTTAGAGGAATAAGCGAAACCATTGAATCTTTTGTAAGCGCTGCTATTGGACCGCTTCGCCCCCAGTGTTTAGCAACCCAGTTCAAATTCTATCCCATCGGTTATCACCTCATTTGATTCTTTTAAGTAATAACCATACTGAAGCTGTAAATCACTCTATTTTTCTTTTCCTACTGTACAGACAGTTAGAAGTGTGAAAGCGTCTGACACACTCGGCCCCTACCATGGCAACATTATTTCAATTGAGGAACTACATAGGAGTTGGGGATTTGTCTCGAGCATTCCCTCAAGTCCAATGAGAGTCCCATAACCTCCTATCCAGCAAACTGCATAGGAGTGAGACTCTACTAGGCCACAGCTCTTCATAACAATACATATAATCTGAAAACGTATAATTATTCAATATATTATTGAATGATTGGGATATCGAAAAACTACTTACAGGGAAAAGTGAATCTAATGCATCCCAGGCTGCATGACGAACTGCTCTTGTGGGGTACATTGGACCACCAGGAGAAGTGAAGCTATACAAACAAGTCTTTAACCTTGTACTTATGGTCATTCTCAGTTCCATGCCTGCAGAAAAGTATAACAGCTAGCCTAAATTCAACAGATCTAGACATTGTAAATGCTTAAGCCCACAAGCCTTAGAAATAGTACTACCCTGGAGAACTTTTATCTGTGACAGGTAATGCAGCAGTACTGGCTCGACCTTTAATTTTTGAAGCTGAACAAAAGAATAGAATAGCAATTAGATGAAGTTATAACCATATGCAACACATCTTCATGAAGAATAACCATCACACTCAACAAAAAATACACACTAAAATGATCGTGTTTCATATTCACCTGATCTGACACTTCAATGACAAATATGTCTGCTGGACCACCAAGCAAAAACGCATTTGGAAAAACAGGGAAGTTCTTCAAGAAGCCTTCAAGCTTGTCAACTGTGCAAAATAACACATTACAACTGAATATATATACAATTTATTGCCCACCTTGCAAAGTTGTACCAACAATGAAGCCTACCTGAGTTGTAAAAGAGTATAAACCTTGAGAGTAGAAGATACAAATCCCGCTGGGCCTGAAAATTATAGAAACAATCATATATTTGATGCAAATATTATTTTGAGGATTTAAACTATGGATAATAACTCTGGACTCCACATCACATTTTTTCTTGATAATGAGAGCTACATTGCATAAAGAGATTGAACATATCAGATCAAAATTGACAGCATTGATGCAAATACCTGTGGGGCAATTTTGTTCAATCGTGTGGACTCCAAAGCAACTTCTTCAAGAAGATACTGAATCCAACAAAAAAACAATAATAAATGAAGAATAAATAAATTCCGGCTTTTAGTCATGCAATGTTTTAACATAAATGTAGCATTTAGAATAAACAATAATTTATCTTTAGAAAAACTCTCACGCGAAAAAGAGACTGGAAACGCCTTGTGTTTGTTTGAATGTCAATCCTGCAAGAAGTACAGTGACCCAATCAGTATTATTGTAATCATTAACAGTATTTAACCCTCTTTCTTTCTTATTCATTCATTGTCTGGGATAGAGAAAGATTAAAACAATCAAGGCACAGGCAAATAGTGCGCAACAGTTCAAGACATGGTTACTCCAAATATACATAGACATACATAACAACAACCACAACCCTGGTATGAATGTAAGCTCTGTATCAATCGGATGTTCCATTTCTTATTGATCTATAAATTCAGTTTAAGACAAACTTATTAGAAGGTAATTACATCAAAATAATTACAACCCCAGTATGAATATAAGCTCTGTATCAATCGGATGTTCCATTTCTTATTGATCCATAAATTCAGTTTAAGACAAACTCGTTACAAGGTAATTGCATCAAAATAATTACAAGGATATAAGGATATTCTCACAGACACCAATAACCTTTTGCTATGTAGAAAGAGACTCAAGCTGATCAGATTGCAAGAAAAGCAACTACAAAACTATGGGTATCTGTACCAAATTAATTCTTTATTTGCATTCATTCTTTCCTGATGTAAAATTTAGTGTTGTGGATAAGATTAGAGGTAGCTGCCCCCTCTCCCAGCATTAATTTACCAGGTTCTGATGGTTTAAGTTTGACATATATATCATGCTGCTTTTAACAGTTAAGAATGGTTTTTTCATATAACTAACCTCCATAGATGCAATAATTAATGCTCTGCTTCCCATGAAAAGATTAAGAAAAAATGATAGAGAATGTCAGACGTTCATTTTTTTTATTGCAATCGCAAAGCACAAAGGGAAAATAAGATTCCTGATATTTTCGCATGAAAATGAAACTAGAGCATTAAACATTAACCAGCAGTATAATACTGTATGTAAACTTAATGAAGCCAACATCAATTAATTCCTACAAGCCAATCAAACATTATCAATCCACATTTGATTATCAACATTCATACCAGAAGACATTTGTAGCACCTTGAACAAGAGCAGACGAGTAACGGAGGAGGACTTCAGAATTATCAAGTTGAGCTTCAAATAGCTGCAGAAAAATGTGCAATTTTACATACCATCTTACAGTTATTATAGAACACAATGAAGAATTAATCATATGCAAAAAGAAGCTTTCATTGACTGAGAGTCAGACCGTTAGTAATCAGAACTAGATTCACATGGCTATGCATGCAGAACAATTGATCATTTCGAACTCATGACAATACAAGAACCTAATATGTTCCTTTATTATATGTAGTTTCCTCTTCCCTCTCTTTATTGCTAAACTGCACCTCATACCTTCTACAATTAGAAAGCTTTTAAATGAGAGATTTTAATATAAATTACTCTGACAACTACTACAAACAAATGAGACCCTCAAAGGCTTGGAGTTAAGATCCATGTCAGACATGGCCTACGCAACCCAAGTAAACTTTTTAGCTTTTGGATGAAAAACTAATTGTAAAGCAGAAGCACACATATCCAGAGTAAAAAGTGTGTCAGTTTGAAACATATATTTCTACATTGGGTTAGAAAAGATTGACAAGGACAACTAAGATAAAGTGACGCAGGAATGATTAGGGGAAGTTTGTCTAGGATTTCTGATTGGTTTACGGTTTAAGAGAACTTGGGAATCTGAGAAATTAGGGTCTGCTACGTCTGGACTTATCCAGAATTTAGATAAATAAAAGAGAAGATAAAGAAAATAACTACTATCTTCACACTAGTAGGGTCCTAGGAGTCACACCAAAGGCCAAATTGCATTTGCTTCACACAAACCAAGAGCAATAGTTGCTGGAAAATTCAGATTTATTCAGTCATCAATCATTAATCATGAGAAGATTAACATGCCCTTCTATAGGCTAATGCCAACACTAAACCTACTAGAACTAGGGAAAACAGAAAAGTAAACTTATTAATTCTAGCACCTACTATAGACCTGTCCAGCACAGCTGGAACTTACCAAAATACCCTTAACTAAGCAAGAACCAGACTATAATGCTTGAATCATTACGTCTTTAAGCTTGCTTTTCCTCGAACCTCTTGTATTCTTCATCATAAAGCTTTGAATCTTAACTAGAACAATACGGTCAAATTTTATGGGTATACTATATCTATATGCATATAGGAGAGTCTTCGCTTTGTTATCCTCTCTTCTGTATCTTCAACGTTCAGATCAAAAATGTCAAATTCCTCTACTGAGATGTTTAAACTATCCTCCAGCCATGTTCCGCCATACATGTGTTGTATAGACTGCCAAAATATTATCCTCTAAGTTCTTGTCTTAAACTGGAAAGATTAAAACCATGACCAGCAACAGATAACACATTATCAGCCAACGTATGTTACTTTTATAGAGCATCTGTTTAGGCCAAAAATGCACAAGAACACTAGTTGTCAGCTGACTTCTAAGTTCCAGTCAAACAGGAAAACTTGACATTAAGTACACTTCGAAAGTGTCTTTGTTTGATTCCACCAAAAGATAGATATGTAACACATTAGACGCATAACCAAAATGAAACAAAATGTTCCAATCACAAGCATCATCATGTGGTTTGAATAAAAACGCTAAATCTAAATAGTATCTAGAAGCTTACATACCCATTTGTGGAACAAGAGGGAGAAGATATGAGATGCAAATGACTGACTCCAAAGTTGTACAATCAAATCAAGAATAGGTTTTCCACTCTCAGGCACCCCAACATAATGATCAGCGAGCACATCATAAAAGCATAATTGATCATTAAGGTCATGCTCAGCAGAAGAAATTATGTCTTCTCTTGTGCTTAAAGTTGTATCTTCTTTCAATTTGACTGCAGAAAATAAGAACCCTATCAGAATAGTGATTAACATAGTCGACAAGATTAACACCTATTATGAATCAAAAATACCATAAGCTACTGAATCAACTTTGATAAAATCAATCTTCTACTTTACACTAACATGACATATTTAAAATGGTGCAGAAACACTGATGCATTTGTAGTCTGAAAAAATGTTATAATACTTTTAACCATGTAATATCTCCACTACAGTCTTCCAAGTTCGAAGAACATGCATTTTTTTATACACTTTCATAGCTAGCTTACATCCACTAGAATGATAGCTAATACCTAAAACGGAGACCTTTGATCAGCATTTATCTTCATGTTAACCTGAACTTGCCAACTTGAAATATTTGGCCAACAAAAAAAGCTCAAATTCAACCGTACTTCCAAACTTATCACACTTTCTGATTCCATATAACTCGTGATTAAGAAACAAGTTTACAATCTTACTTCCACAATAGCTTGTGATTCTGTTCATTCATAGTTACTTGTCTCCATTTTCTGCTCCTATCAAACAATTAGAATGAGAAAATAGAACAGTTTTGTGCAACCTCAACTTACCTCTAGCTCGATCATCAACCTCTAAAGCTATATCAGCGAACAACTCTTGCAAAAGGTTAGGGCTCTGCGATGGAGAATTCAATGCCTGCAATAAATTCAAGGTGTAAATCTCTAAGTTCAAATTTAGGCAAGATTTGTAGCAATCGCCAAATTAGGATATCATCAAACAATTATGAACAAAAACAAAATCAGAGAAGATATATTTCCAAAAAATTAAAATGAACAATTTCAACAAAAAATAAATCAATTAATCATACAAGTTAAGTTGTGAGCGAGACGTTATAGGAAAGAGACGAAAGATTATAGGAAAAAAAGAAGGGAAAAAACAGAGAGATCGATTTCCTAGATTTTCCTCCAGTTTCTCAGAGAACAAACGGTAATTGTGAAGAAGAGGTGAGAAAACAAACCCGCTGAAGCTTCTTATGGATTTCTAGGCTGAGAGCGTCGAGATAAGCAGACCGACGATGCGTTGCAGAAACTTCTGCCATTCTGATCAAACCTCCTACAGCGATTTAGCATTTAAGAAGAAACCGAGTCCCAAACCCTAACCCTAATTTCGATCCACACAAGCCGCAGCAGTAATGAGCCCCTTCTCGCCGTAAAAGCTTCCTCAGAAAGCTTAAACGAAGCATTGCATTGAACGTTCTAGAGAAGAAGACCACTTTGCAGTCTCTGATTTCGGTCTTCTGAGCGGCAACATATTATATTTCAACACTATCGCACAGAATCGAAAGAAGATCGATCTGGCGTAGCAGACAAGCACCACCGTGTAGCCAAGGTGCCAAGCCAACACACCTTCAAAGGAAGAAAATGAGAGAAGAATGGCGTAGCGTTGTGTTGCGGTGGAGATCGGTATTTTACACGTGTCCTTTTGTTTTTTTCCGGATGAATTTTGAAAAATTTTAGAGAAGTGATCAAATCATGGTTAGATCACTGCTGAAATCTTATTGGCCCACGTGTAGCAAGACATGGGCGCGTGTCTTCCTCCACCTCCTTTTTATAAGTAATAGAAATGGAAAATTCGAGTGGATAGATATTGGTGGGGGGGCTTCAGCCTCTCTCTCGGGGGGAGTGGTCTGTAATTGTGTTATCTGTTATTGATGTGTCTCCCCAGACTCCTTGGTAATAATTCATTATTAATTACTTTCCCTAATTTTTTTTTTTTGCAAGTTTCTTGATTTACTAATTATTACAGATCATATTTAACACTATTCAGAAAAATAAAAGATAGACTATCCAATTAAAATTTGGCCTAATTCAAGTATGCATTTAGATTATAATCTAGTTTGACCAACTAATTATAATCTGTTTTTAAAAAGCTAAGTCATACTAGCTCTAAGAAACTGAATTTAGATAAGCAAATCTTTACGCTAAAATTTTCATTTACAATTAACTTTACAATGGTACTTAACTCGGGACTTTTTTTCTTTTATAGAAATATAAATGCACTATTACAGTAGATACTCGAATCTTGAATTTATAAGTCCCAAAATCTCAATCTTAACGACTTGATCAAAGCCTCATCGGCTACTCAGTTAGAACATTGGGACAACATTTTAAACATGCTCTCAAGGTAAATCCTAAAACAAAATGTAAGAGACTGAGGGCCGGAAGTGGGAGAGATCGTCACTGTTGCAGCCGACAGCAGATCATGATATTTTCGGGGCCCCAAGAAGGTAACTGGATGGCACAACAATAATGACAGACAAATATGAATGAACAATCAGGTAACATTATTGACTCTGTCAACACATCATCATCATCCATTAGAGCGTGTGACGCGTTCAGCTAGTGACCAAAAACTCACAAACAAGAAAAATGTGTGGATCCACCACAGCATTTCTATGGTGTGAGGGACAGCTCCTATTTCCAACAGAGTAAAATTAATAATCCTCCCCCACATCAGAACTGTTGTGTGAACTGGAGATCAAAAACAGCTCATTATGATTTACAAGCACTCTCTTATCCAGAATGATTCTTGTCGAGGCAGCACAATTACACGTTAAATCGACTTCAATTCAGGTTCCTACCAAGCTCATTATCTGGAAGTGTGGACCAACAAGAAAATTATTTGAATCTGGCTACTTGAAACAGCATGCACACGGCATTATTTGCAGTTAAAGAGGAGACGTTAGCACTTATCAGTTTACAAGTATACACTATACAGCTATTAGCATTTATGTAATTAGGTGCCACTGGGAATTAAGATACAAGTACAGAACTCACATAACTGTCGCAGACCATAGGAACATAGAGTGAAGCACTGGAGAATGCAAAGCTGAGTGAGAATTGGAAATATGTGATGAATGATTTACTCACCACTCACCAGCCCATCAATGTTCTTCTAACTCTATCTACAATCTGATGCCTAGCTACCATATTTGACAATTGGAATCTGCAGTTCTCATCCAAAAGAAATCTGTAGACCTCCCATTCACGATCCAGTGTTGACTGCCTTCCTATTTCGGCCTAAAAAACATGAAAGCAAAGTGTCACTGGGACTGCATGATTCAATCTAGGAAAGATTAGATAACAGAGTCAATCAAAAAGCCCATCTGCACAATGCAACTTATTTATGAGCAAGATATTGCGCACTAAATCAATAATATCCACAAAATTGGTCCTAGCCTGCTAGAACCAATTTCCCAAGCCACCAAATATAGAAAATATTCGACGACTAAAAAGCCTCAATAGTTATATCACTTGATATTCAAACTCAATTGCACTAAAGCAGGATGCAATGCAATATTGCATAGGTCCTCCTTTGACTTTCTTGTAGCAAGTTCCTAGAAATTACATTATGCAGAAGGGTTTTCTTTATAACTTCCTAATGTAATGTTTTCTTACCGAAAAAATGCAGATTCCAAGTGCTTTCAGAGCAAGAGTAACATCATAGAAAACTCGTGGTCTTCCCTTTCCAGATAACTCAACTGGATTAGCAACTAATAGTTCAGTATCTGGCCCTCGGTTTGAGATGATAACACGTAATGGGTGAAGCATTTCCATCTTCAGACGAGAACACAATACACTCTGCTTATCAGGATCCAAAATCTTTTTCCCATCCTTTTGCTGAATAAATAGGTCTAAATCACGATAGCCTTTGGTAGTCGGTGAGAATCGACTAAAAGCAATCTGATGAAGAAAAAGATAGAAATATATATCAGCCATCTCAATGACCAAACGATTTGGGTAATTGTAATGAGATAAAACCTTTAAGCTCTACTGGGGCCATGGAAAAGAGAAGTAAATCATTCAAAAGTTCCCAACCATTTCACTGACCGCATCATTTGGATACTTCAATTATCACCATTTCTTTATGGATTCTTATATTTGCATTTTGCACTGCACTAGTCACCTAACACCAAGATGGAACAGGCCACTGGTGCACAAATGACAAGGTAAATAAAAAATCTTGATGTTAAGTAGTGGTTTGTGAACACCACATCATGTAACTAACCCAATTTTACGATAAAGTCACCTCCTTCAGTGAAGATGCAAAATAGGCATTTGATTTTCTTATGCCCAAATACAATTAAGAGTGCAGCATCTCCAGTCATGTCATTTTGCAAAATAACACAGCTAGGATGCACTATGGAGTATAGATGGCAAAACCAAGAAATAAGAACATGATATGCCAGATGATTGAGAAAAATAGAGGGGAAAGATGCAAATCAATACCTTAATATTGCAGTCTTTCAAAGTTCTCAGAATGTCATAAAGGAGACCCTTGTGATCAATGCAGTGTATTTGAAGCAACGTGTGAGCCGGACTTAAAGAATTGTCTACTGTCACATTGGCCTTCTTCATTTTTGTCATATCTGGGCTAAGAGCTTGTGAGCGAACTTCTTTGTCTGACAGCTCAGATCTAAATAGTTCTTCAGCTACGTCAGGAGAAAGAGAAGAGATACCCTGATGGGATTCATACTCAGGACCAGCCAACTGTAGTTCACAGCTAGTACACGTCTCACCCAGAACAGCATTTAATTGTTCGAACATCTGATCTTGGCGGTTCTTCGTATGGAGAAGTTCCCTGAAATGAGATTGTCACAAATATAGAGATTAGTATAATACAGCTAACTGATTGATTAGTCACAATAATAAATCACCACAAAATAAGATTCATACAGCAAAAGTGAGGACCATATATTGGAAACCCTTAGTTTGAGAAAACCAAAATTGAGAATCAAATTTAACGGATGAATCAAGATTTTCAGTTTTACACGGATTTGTTCAGTTATAAGTGGAAAAAACTACGTTGGACATCAATAACTAGAAAGGTCATGATAAATTATTCATAACCGATGCAGAAATAAAAGGCAATGTGCCAATAAACAAAAATTAGGATGGAATAAAGGAAACAGCAAAACGAGCATACTTTAAAAGACAAACAATGTCAGATAAGGCAAGTCAGCAAGAGTTAAGAAATTCAGGACGAACGAAATAAGAAGCAATATAAAACTAGTATCACTTTGGCCAAATGGGAACCATCCAATTAGCAGCCCTAAACTAGGAGCTTCTGTTTGAATTGTTACTTATCTTTATCATAATAGCTACACTGTGTAGGATGCAGAATGCAGTCAAAAACAGAATAATCTACTACTACATAGAGATAAAAGCGAACTGTTAGTAAATCTCACATGTTATCTGTCACAAAGAAGAGATCCAGGACTCTGCCATCCGGGGTTGTCGTCACTTTCACCCTCTGAATCGTAAGCTCGAGCTCACAAAGAACTTGAGTTACATCTGAAAATAACTTAAAGGGCATATTAGAACCACTGACATTGACATACACAGTCAATACAAAGTAAAATGTACGAAGAAGACATTGTCTATTACCATGTAACAATCCTTTTCGGTCAAGGCAAAAGAACTTCAACAAGTAAACTGGAGAGGATGTGGAGTTTGAAGGCTGCTGGTTCAAGTAAACTGACACCGGTGAACATGATGGGCACACAGATAGAAGGCGATTTTTCAAACTTGGCCATCTCGGTATAGTTGAGCTAGAATGAGAAATAACCCATAATACTATATAGCACCATAACCCATCCGTTGAAATATCTGTAACCAGAGATGTACATAAGCACAAAAAAAGAAAAAGCACATCAGAATAAGAAGTAAGTGATCATGCTAATGGTGAGACAACAAAACCATGCAATTATACATTTTTGTTCCAATAGTAGGAATTAAAAAAAAAAAATTCCTAAAACCCAAAACTTTAAATTTCAGCTTTTAGCTAAAACATCTTTATTTTTCTTTGAAAGGAAAAAAGGACTTCTGACATCATCCATCAACCACAGTATCCAAAACTACCAAATTGCCAAAAGAATTGGTAACCGAAAATTGAAATAGAATACAAATCAAGAAACAGCCACAGGATATGCATTTGATTCCAGTGCAAGAACATTCATTTAAAAAGAATATACAGAAATTTAACCCAAGAATTGAAATTGAACTTTTCAACACATATTAAAAGAATGTAAAATCCATGGAAATAAATATAATCACACAAATTCACAAGCATGAAATGTAAAAGTAATAAAGAACAGAAATAGAAGAAGAAAACAAAAAAAAGAAAAATCATGAAGTCATAAAGAAGAGTTGACATATGAAGCTGAAAATGAGCATGAAATTCAACAAAAATTAAATACTTACCTGCTTTAGTAATGTAGAGCTCAAATTCCAGAATTATTCTACAAATATCGCATCCGAGACCCGTCTTATCGAGACAATTGACGGTGATGACCCAGGGCTCTTCTGGCTTCTTCCCTTTCTCGATCGAAACGACATCGTCGCTCGGTACTCCCAATCCCATGATGACCGGAAACGAGAAAATTAAAAAAAAAATGCCCAAACTCAAAAAGCACAAAAATACAAAACGCAGCCCGTCGCGTTGGAAGGTCAGCCTCCGGTGGAT
>JAYMTT010000184.1:0-16811 GCA_036898025.1 Hypseocharis bilobata
TCAGATCCTATATTTTGCTAAGCTATATACTATACTATGGTTAGAATTTTCTGAAATTCAACCCTTATCCAGTAGAAATTAAGCTTTTACTAGTAGCACTAGCAGTACTGTAATCAGCTGTGAGTGGCTGTTAAAAAGATGAAAATGACATCTTAACATTTGTTCTCTCATTTCACTTCACTCAAATAATACACTCATTCTTCTGTTCTTTGAGATGCTTCATGTCACTGATCATATCATAATGCTTGCTTTTGAATAATTATTTTTTAAGAAGACATCCACCTAAATTCACATATCACAAACATATATTGTTAAACCAAATTCACTTCAATCAATACAATACAACAGATCAAAAATAAAAATAAAATAGAATATTTATTTGTGCATAAAGTAAAAAAGAAAAAAGAAAAAAAAGAAGAGGGATTTACAAGATTTCTTAAAACTAACCAATATGATTTTCGGTTTGGAATTTTTCTTCTTTGATCCATAACCATGATTTATTTGTCTAAAAAAGATGCAAGAGCTTTGTCGCTCTAATATTTCAGGGCTCAAGGTTTAAAAGGACCATTGCAAAGGTCATTAAAACCCTAAACACTAAAAGTTCTTGCACCTTGTCGAAGTCCCATGCTCCTTAATGTACTCTAAAAGTGGCCCTATTCTGCCAGAAGAGTCCTCAACGTACCTGAAGGAGCATCTCTGGAGGGACAACCACAATGAAGGAGTTGGATATAGCCAGCCACATTCCGCACTTGTACGAACCAAAACTTCTCACCAAAGCTGCGCCTTCTTCAGCCAGAGGAAAAAGAATGTCATAGTTGTTGTAATTGTCATATACTACTATAAAAATTAAAGAGATTAATTTCAATTTTCACTTGAATCACTTTCGATTCCCCTTTCTTCAATCCCAACAATGTGTTTTGAATCATAGGATTTACTTTGCTTCCCAAACCCTGAAATTTCATAGGTCACAACATTGTTATTTAAGAATTTGGGTCAATAGAAGGTTTCAAGTGAATCACCTCATACATGTGAAGATAGAGGTGGAACCTTATAATCTGTATAATACTCTTAAAACTAAAATAAATAAATAAAACCGTGAAACGCACATTTTTCATACTAATAATACATGGGAACAATAAGAAAAACTGCAACCGTTCTGAGCATATTGTCTTATCTGATACAATAAAACTGATTCCTCTTTCCTCCAAGTGGAAAGATTAATGGAGTAAAATACGTGGCAACCATGCATTCCGTGATGGAATAAACGCATCTATTTCCTGATTCAGCAGGTGGCTACAGCCAGCTCCATTCACTCAAACTGCAGAAAAACCCGCATATCTAGGCATGTTCATAAGGATACGTGACCTGGTATCATTATCATTTGTCACTTTATCTGGTGAAACAGATATTAACTTAGTTTTGGAGATGAACGACGGCGAATTCTCAGATACCCAAATTTTCCAGCACCAGGTGATGAACCCTCGAAAATAAATGGCAAATAGCCTGTCGCTTTTTTATACCTCTGCTGAATCTGGATAATCAAATGCCAAGTAACTCATTAGTGTAGCTCAATCCAAAAATTACTAAGATACTATAAAGAAAAAAATAACCATGCTACTAAGGCTACACATTTATAGGTATACGAAAAAGAAAAAGAAAAAAGAGAAAAAGAAATCAAGAGATGGTCAAACAGAACAGGTTCATTAAAGTCAAAAGGCTGTGCAGGGAGAATGTTTGAATTGTAAGATACTTCATTCTGTTGCTTCAATTATCAGGGGTGGCATCCATCAAAAAAAATAATAATAATAATATATCAGGAGTAGCATTCAAAGTGACCAAGAGTATGAAATCAGAAATTTGAACCAATGAGAAAGTATGTGCTTTTAACCATCTAGAATCAAATCACGTCTTCATATGGGTTAGTGAGATCCTCATTCTCATATTTGACAAAAGAACGTCTAGAAAGAAAATGTATTATTGATGAACAGATAAAATTACCTCAAGGATTTGTTGGCTGCTTCGTAGACAGTTCCTGCCAATTACACCAACTGTTCCACCAGAACCTCCACCTGTGATCTTGGCTCCATATAATGTCCCGTCTTCAGATTTAGACAACTTATTATGCTGCATTTCCTGTACCAACTTCACAAGCCTATCCGTCCCGTCAGAGCCAAGACCACAAGCACTGTAGCTATAGTGGCACTGCAAAACAAGGTTATAAGTATTTTCTTCATGTTTTTTCTCTTATATTTCCACCACAAACAGTTACCATTAATGAATACAAAAATCATAAATGCAGTAATTTATTTGGTCTATGAAGGAAGATAGACGACTTGGTAATGATCATTCACTATTTGCGGAGAGGAAAAAAAATGCACAAGGTATATCTGTTCCAGGATCAAAAGGAGACGAGCACTACTACAACCTCCAACACGGACCTGGCCCTTGCTCGAAGGAAAACTATTTCTAATCCCAGTCTTCTACTTCCAGACATTATAAATAAATAAATTTCATTAACATTTACTAATTATTTTATTCACCCCCTAACTGCATCAAGTATTTGTGTGAAAGTGAATTTGAAAATAGTGCCTACTTTAGCAATCAAACAAAACCAGAGACATCCGTATACCTGGTACATCAATTCTCCAAGAGCTGAAAGTTGTTCAATTGAAGTTGAAGATGTTAGAAGCGCTTTGAAGGCCTATAAACCAGCAGAGGAAGCTTTGTCAGCTAAAATGCACATACACAGACAGGCAAAGGGGGAAAAATTAAATTGCTGCTTGTATAAGTTGGCTTCTTCAAGCATGATCCATGGTCTCAGAGGCAAGCCACTTATGTACAAGTAAAAGTCAATTTTGACTTGCACATATTACATTCTCAAATTATTGCTTTTTCAGGTCAAAGTATCTTCTTAAAGTGAACTTGTAACTTTCAGATACATCTTACGACCAAAGACTTCGCTTCAACAATAAGTTTAGACCTACCAGCGAGAAATTAGGACAAAAACAGCCATTTATAGATAAAGCAAGTGTTAAAACACTTAAAATGAAGTGTTATAATTTTAGAGCCCTTCAAAACTTCAAAAAGATCAAGTCATACTTAGATGCAAGTAGATACATCACATAATATGATAATAAATGAACCTTTACAAGGTAAAAGCAGTGAGTGGAACGCTATTATAGCCACCAGTTAACTTGGGCACACAGCTACCATCACAATTTGCAATAACTTATTAACAAATTAACAATTTTTATCAACTGACCTATTGCTGGAGACCTACCTATCAAATTCGAAGTCATTTGAAAATGGGTAATAAGATAAATAATGAAGTTCTGGTGCCTAGCCAAAAAAAAAAAAAAAAAAAGCCTGTGGCTGGATGGTATGAAAGTTCTCTTATTAGAGTTCCTTTACATCAATAACATCTAAAATTATGGCAACTTACCTGAATGTTTCCAGTATATTCAACAAGACAGAAATACACACAAAATAACACCCCTTATTTTGATATTGCCGATGCAGTAAGCTATCTAACTCACTAACCTTGACACGGAAGTTCTCATATATAGGATGTCTAGCAGGTGCTTTCACTCCATAAACACGCTTTTTATCTATTACTGTTACTGGATCATCATGATCAGCATGTTTCTCCAAAAATGCCTCACCAAGGATCGAGTCAGGAAGCATCTTAGCATAAACAATTTCGTATCTGTAATACAGAATGGTCAGGTAAGATCGAACCTAATTGAATTGGATCATCAAGCAATTTCCATAACTCAAAAAGATTCTTATAAAATAAATTACTTTCAAACAGGTATTATTTGAAGAAGGATTTTCTTCCAAAGCATAGAAGGTGAATAAAAGAAAAAGTATAGTAAAACCCTAAAAATTGTCAGAATATTCCAGTTTTGGATTCATAAACAATAAATTTACTATAGCTCTAGAAGGAAAGAGAAGTTAAAAACCTAACCTGTGAGGTGACAGATTGCACAAATAGTATAATGAAGCTTCGGCTTCAAATAGTTCAACATCATCATAGTCCGGTTCATCAAGGTTGCCATTAGCACTTGGCATTGATTGAGATGACATAGAAGATGCTATAGACTTTATCATCTTTTGACCCATAAAAGTACCTATTCTGACCGATCCATAGTCCGTACCTCCAATGCTGCCAAAAAACACCAATTGAGCAGGAACGCTGAAACTTTCATCACAAATTAAAATAAAATAAAAATAAAAATAAAAAGGATTTGAAGAAAATAATAACAAAAATTCAGGATTGATGATACAAGGAGTTAAATGGAAGTTTCAAAGAGGATGCGGTGAGGTTGTGAAAGCTTCGCGTAACCATACATGTGGCTTCGCAAGTGCAACTAGGACAGGTGTTTGAGGTTTAAATATGTGCATCGATATGGTCAGTAACAAGTTCTCACAGAAGCAAGGACAAACAAACAGTCTTCAATAAAAGGCTAGAGAGAACTTTAAAGGACCGATATGAAAATTGGGCTGACAAGATACGTTTTCAATGCACCAAAGTCAAAAAGGTTTTCAAGAAAAATAATCACAATTTCTTAGGATTGATAATATAAGGACTTTTTTAATCTTCAAAACTGAATACAATAATAGAACAGATCAAAAGATTAGAAAAGGACTCCAGGAAATTGACATAACTAAATAAACTCCTTACAGTTCCCAAACCCTCATTCAGACAGCATTTCTTTCTTCTGAATTCAGCCAAGAGCCTATGCTCAACTTTTTTGGCTGGGTAAATGGGCTAAAGCTTATTGTGAGGAATACAGAAGAAAAGCATTGATAGAATTGATACCTGTGTCGTATTCCTGAATCAATTCCCCAGAATCGAATATGACTAGGAATTTCTACAAGCCCAACTATCTCAGCAGGCTGCAAAAATACAAAGCAAAATTTTAACAATGTTCCTCAACCAGTAAAACTTCACTAAGTTCTGCAGCAAAAATGATTATACCTGGCACACCATTGCAAGAAGTTTGTTGGCTTCACCACATGCTGAAGTCATTTGGTCCATCACACCGCATGGAGCTCCAACAATGTGATTTTCCACCTAATTAGTTTGGAAGAAGTAAGCAAAGCAACCAAGAATCAAATATGATAAGATGTAGAAGAGAATACTGATCAGGAGGGAGTGCTAAAGGTCAAACCTTTTGGCAAAGTAAAGCAAGATCTCTTGGAGCAATGCTTAATCCTGCGAAGGTTTGAAATGATAGCTTTAAGTTAACTATTTCGCCAATGTAGAAAAAAATGTGAAATGTACAGCTAGAAGCTCTAGGGTTGCACTCCTCCCTAAAACTAAGTTTGACTTCTAAGAAATTACTCTTGCCACATAAATAACCACTTAATAACAGAATGAAGTGAAATATAGAAATTATGTTCAGTTTGGGGCTTCATAAATTGCTAGTTTAAACGCACGGCACCAAATCTGAAGCCACAGTTGGATGCGGACCAGCTCTTGCCATATCTGCAAGGGATATTAACTGTATCAATTGGTTCTTGAGCATATACATAGCATGGTATAGTATTTGCTAATTCAGCTTGGTAGCTCAACTTCAATAAAGAGCTTATACATGACACTTTTATTCTTCACATATGACACCAAACAGAGTAGGTTAACATCTAATTTATGCTCAAGAACATGATAGCTAAGCCTAGCCTTGACCAAACTTCTTGACGAGGTTCAACACACATGATGATAACCTATAGCGTACGCCAGTAAGTAGTCTTTCTGAGGATATCATAAAAGACTTGTGTCCTTGATTATAAGACCTCATAATGCTCATAATGCTCTGAGTGGTTACATCTCAAATTCTCTTAACTCATAGTGGCCACCAATTTTTGGCTTTCTGTATGTAGGGAAGGGTGTCTTCGGACACTTGGTTACAGGGCTCATTGTTAGCTTGAGCCCTGAACTAACCTCACCCACAACTGAAATCGCATATCAGTCTGGCTGGATGAGATCGTAGAACCATGTTCCTGTTCTTGAAGAAGAGAGTAAATATACAATTTTTCTGACTCATTCATTTAACTACGTATATTCTAAATTAAAATCTGAAGTCATCCAGCTGAGGCAGTTTAAGTTTACAAATTACTTATACGCTCTAAAATAGTAATCCTGGTTGCCGATTACGGGATCAGTAACTTAATGTCATTTACAAGACATCATTGGTCTTGTTACATATTAGTCTATAGTTGCCAATTACAGGATCAGTAACTTAATGTCATTTACAAGACATCATTGGTCTTGTTACATATCAGTCTAGATTTGTGGTCTTGATGTAAGACTAAACTAAGACAAATTATTCAAATTTATCCAATATACATCAATAACCTATAAAATATTATCACATGAAAATAAAGAAATGACCACTTTTGTAATGCATGTAAAGCAAATCAAATTAACAGAAAACCTTGAAAAAGCTTAACTTTTTTCTAAAGTTCACAGAACAGAAATTTATAAGAATTACCATGAGCAGCTGCTATAGCTGACATGCTAGGAAACTCCCAAGAGGCAGAAGAAGAGACACCCTTGCCTTCTGGGACCGTAGACGAAACCTGTACATTCAAAATATCTGGACATTAGAAATGCTAGTATGCATATATCACATCAATGTTATACAATATGTATATCTATTATTATATGTATATGGATTATATGAGACGCACGCGCACAGAGAGAGAGAGAGAGAGAATCTAAAGAAAGGAGTGACTAATACCAGCATGCTGATACTATCCTCAAAGCGTACACCTAATTCTGTCATTAAAACCAAAATCGTCCCAGCAACATATGCTGCCCACCTAAAATAGGTACTTCATAAGTACTAGAGATAGATGCCACATACAGAAAAATTGAACACGGAAGAGAGACCTACTTTTGGGATGGATCTTGGGCGAAGTATTTTTTTGCCTTCTCATATGAAATTGGCTGTCCACCGTCCATAAAATCAGATAAATCCATGTCGAAAGTTGGACCACGATTGCTCAATTCTGACCCATATGATACCTGATGCAGCCAAAATGCGTAGACAACGAGTATGTTAACAAAAACAGCAAACCATTAATGTAATTGTGCTCTCAATAAGGAGTTTGTTACAGTTGGCCTTAAGCTTATTCTAACAAATTTCAAGAAATAGACTTCATCTTCAAATAAAAAAATTACATCTACTGATCCACATTCTCTCAGCATCCCTTTTTTATTCCCCCAAAGAACGGTAGACATGTACTTTGGACCAAATCTGTGTGAGCTTTCATGAGCTTGTGTGTAGGTATATTGATGCAGTAAACCTCATTCAAATGCTCAAACTTACAATTTGCAGAACTGGTGTTGATTCTTGTCCTTTGGCCTGCTGCCGTGCCAAGGCATGTTTCCAGAGCCTATGTTTAGTGGGATGGTTCCTTTGTACAGCAACATGGCAGGCTTCTTTTATAGGCATCTTTCAAAATGAAAAGACAACAGCAAAACAGAAGGGAAGAGAATGTTAGCAATGATACTATTACAAACAGTTCAGCAACAAAATTAATTAGTCTTGCCAAATTAATAACATTTCAATTATAAAAACTTCTCGAAAGATGCAAAACATAGAATCAAGTTTTCCAAGGAAACATGGCTATACTTGCCATATTGATTACACATATACAGGAAATTCATATGAATGTGACAATAGTATAATTCGCACTAGGAACTCAGAAGTGACCTGATTATACTAACAAACTTAAAATTAGAGAAAATGTGGTCAAATTCAATTAGATAGATAAAATGATAGTAACATATAAATGTTGGGATACCACAACAAGATGAAAAGTTTATAATTACGTTGTGATATCACAAGGGCAATATAGAGACCAGACACGCAAGTCAAGCACAAATAGAATAAATGCCTACCAGCAATTTCAGGTAAAATAGGTCAGCAACTAGGGACTATAGGAAAGTCATGAATACAAGAGAAATTAAACAGGATCAAGAAATGAAACCTTTGAATCTCTAGCAATACAAGGCTCTGTGGCTCCTACACTACACACACATACAAACCTAATAAATAGCATAAGGAGAAATTGTTAACCTGCAATACAAGGCTTCCTGAATAGTCCGCAATCCCCCCCATTACATCCAACCTTCCAGGTGCTCTGGCCACAAAGATATCTTCCTGCACCCCAAAGAGCAAAAAAAATAAAATAAAGTTAACATTAGCATAAGGAATTTGAGTATCATAAGTCTCCCAACAATGATTCGTATAGTCCCGTCTGAACTTAGAAATGGATCTTTGAAGCAGGCAATTGGGACCTCAAATATGTCTACCATACCAATGTACACTAACGTAATTCAAATGCAATTACCCATTTATATCATTTACCAAATCTGGTGTCCTGGCAATGGATACAATGCAAGCGCCTCTACATATCTTATTCTTACATGCAAAGTGACAAGAAACCCTGACTGATTAGTATGATGGCGTTATGACAGGGATTGTCAAAAGTGTCAGATAGGGAAAGTGTGTCATACGAAACAAGGTAGACCAACACAAACATAAATACAGTGACAAAGGATAAGATGCCCCTTTTTACAGCTAATAACAGCAAATACTCTTAATAGAGATAAAAGGTCTTGCATCAAATAGGACTAGTTCCAAGAAATACTCAAACTTGTCATCTAAGTAATATCCTGTAGATAATTGCTATAAAAACTTCAAAGCAAAAGAGAACAATTGAGTTTTAGTTGAACAAGCAAGAATACCTCCCAGTTGAAGAGCCCAGCAGCAGCTTTCCTCTCCCGCATCTGGCGCTTCTCAGAATTCTTTCCAAAGTCAAATGCACCTAGTTCTGCCAAGATTTGTAAAAAACTCACTGTATCCGAAAGACCTTGAAGATCTCCATGAAGAATCTCAAAGTGTTCAGGAACTCTATGGAAAGGAAAAATTGGAAAAGATGCCACAACTGTAAGCAATACACTATATGATAAATGAGTGGTTAAGTATGATAGTGGAAGGATAAAACTCACGAGTTTACTACAGAGCTTCTCTCGATCACTTGTGATGCCCGTGACCCATTACTGAGACCAAGCTCACTTTCAGCATTTGCATACCAATCTGGAATGGAGATATCTCTTCCAGGGGCCCTTTGCAGTTGGTACCCCAGAACTATGGCATCACGCAATCTTCTTGCTCCACTAAGCTATGTTTCAACAAGGTAAAAATGAAATTAAGCATGTCATTATCCCTCTCATAATAGTAAAACAATTCTCGCTAACTCTTCTTCACTGTGAGTTTTCCAACAACCATTGCCGGGATTTCAGAGAAATGCAAGATCCACCACTAAAAAACTAATGGAAACCGACATCATTACAAAGCGAAAAAGACAATCCGTCAAAGCCTCATTTACCTTATCTGATGCATAGTTTTTCCCTATAGCTGTCTCCTGCAAGATATGAGCTGCCACCTATATTTTTTTTTTAACATCATATTAGGTTAGAACTAGAAGAAACCAATCTATTAAAAAGGTATAAATCATTAACTTAGAAGGATAACAGGAAACCACGCCGCATACTTAAGAAAGAAAAACACAACAAATCTCACTTCTAAAAGAGTTATGCCACAAGTTTCCAATTCCATCATGAGTTAAACCTTGTGCACTAGCCAATCAATATCAAAGAATATCTCAGGAAATTGCTTCTAAGATTTTCAGAGCTTCGAAACTTATAAACCTGTTGAACTGCCTAGAAATGTAATTCACATGTCCTTTTTTCTTGTATAATTTAACTCGGGAGAACCCAGAAAGCTACCTTTCACACCAGAACTCCCTGATTTTCTTCTGCTCTTCACTAATGTCAACACGAGTTCTTCAGACTAATGTCTTATTACCGGTTTTTTTTTTCCGATTTAATATGGTTTACTAATTGTTGGCAGAAAACGAGCAAAGGAAAAAAAAAAAAGTAAAATGGCCAGACCTATGTAAGTTCCAATTTCATGAAATAGTACAGCAAAAAGAACAGTTTCTATATGGAAGACATATAATTTATCTGCCAGAAAAATAAAAGAAAAAAAAATCGTTCATAATTGCTTATTGAACATTGTTTAAAAATCTTGACCAAACCTCACCTTGTCTTCCAAGACCCAGATTTGGTTATTTTGTTGCAGATTATTATAGTTGAAATGGAATCTATCATATCACTTCACCAAGGAAAAAAAAAAGTTTGCATTCGTCCACTTTTTTTCTGCATTTTGTATCATTTCAAACATGGTACTGCAAAACTAATAATAAAATGTAAGAAAAGATATACCTCGCCGCCATTAATCCCTCCCTCATAGCAAGGCCTCAAACTTATTGCACGTTCAAAGTAAGGTTTCCAGTGGCCAGTAAGTAACTCCCTTCTAATCATCGCTACACCACCTTGATAATACTGTATAAACAATTATACCATCTCAACTAACATCAAATTCTTGAAGCATGTGAAGACAAGAGAGGACAAAAATTGAGACAACGAAGATCAATTGAAGGAAATGACTACTTGTACCTCAAGCATATTTCTCAAAAATGGCTCCTCATTAAAATAATCTCGGCGTACGAACACAAAGGGTAACTTAAATGCCAAGGCTTCACTGACAGTGCCATATCCAATTTTTCCTGAAATAGTTATGGGTATGCTATTGAATGTTACATAATAAATACTAATAAAGGTACTGGTACCATATACCAATAGAAGTTTTCAAACTGACCAAGCATACAGTCAGATGCCGCTATAAGATCAGGCGTATATGCATCTTTTGGAAGCTTAATGAAATTTGGAGGAAGCTCCTGCTTGTCTGCACCACAGACCTAATAATAACAATAATAAGAATGCCATCACCAAAAAGTGAACAATGGTACAATCATCTAAGACAACGAAATATGAAAAGCCTATGCTGAAAAAGATACCAGGCACAGCCAACCAGAAGGCAAGTACTCCTCCTTCAAATTCCACCCTGCCGGCTGCAAATAAGATAAAACAGTACAGAATTCATTTAACTTAGTTAGATACAAAAGAGGAGTGCAATATGCAACTCAAGTAAAAGGTTGGCTTGAAAAAAAAAATGATATGATAACAAAATATGTAGCGAGCACAGGTTCTAGCATGAGAATGTTAAATTATCAGCAAATTAAGAGGCAGAAGCAGGACATTTTTTCAACACAAAAATGTTAAATTCTCAGTGTTCTGTAAAATCTAAAAGAATCCATTTTTCGAATAAACACACCCTAAATATATTTCTAGATACTTCTATGACTCATATAAATTTTCTCAGGGGCATGAGCTGCAAAATTTTCTGGCATAGTCAAAGGACGCCGCGGATATTATCACACTAAAACTCACGATCACCTCTTGCTACTCCATTTTGTGAGAATAATAAGCAATAGTTTTCTGCATATTGACCTAGTACTGTTATTAATGAATATCTGAATTATAGCACACCTTTAGCCATTTTCTCAGTCAATGAGAAGTGAAAATCATCTAACATAATCAGCAAGTCATCCATCTTAGAATTGAGGTCTATGCGAATGCACGCAAATGTCATCATGCGTGCATGCAGCTGAAATTGACAACTAGCTTAGGAACCCAGACTAGAGATACCGGCAAAACTTAGTAACTCACCTGTCCTCCAAAATTGAGGATAACTAGCTTCACATCATCACCAATTCCAATATCCTTCCTGACCTATAATAAGGGAATAATTAAAAATCTGTAGTGTGATTCAAATAAAATAAAAGAAGGGCTTTTGCAGAGTTCTGTGCACCAAACCTCCTTACGGGACTTGTGCAACCTCCTCACAACCAAAGGCACATCAATAACATCACGGAAAGCAGGCACTGCAAAGTTGAAGAACCATTTTGAAACCAGATAATAAGAGATTGCCAACAACATATAGCTGAGGTAACACAATAAAATATCGCAAAGAAGCCATTGTTTTCGGAAATGTGCAACAACTAACATACTTGGGCAATATCCTGGTAGGCGGATTAGGAATTCACAATGAGAATAATCCTCCGCAATCTGCATCAATTTTCAAGCGACTATACAAACTTAGCAGAACTAAAAACTGGTTACAACAAAAAACAAAAGGAAACTCAAACTCAAAGTAATCACAAACTAACTATAAGCTGGATCATATATTTCTCATATACATAATTGACTCAGTCAAACATAAACGTGACCAATATTATCTTATCAACAATTACCCCTTTCTATAGGAAAATTTCTCAGTAGTATATGCCTCCCACCACCCAAGTGAGTATTAAGTCAACCCTCTAAAGTTTTTCATAAACATGACTATTTTTACAGCTACATGATTTTGGAGAAAAAGCTTTCTTTAAAACAGAAAATCTCCCACATGTAGCAAACTGATATGTATTTATTGTTTCCAAATGCTTTAAGCATATTACAAGTTCAGTATATGTGTCAGCTATGAGTATGTAGTCGGATTCAATAGAACCACATCGCAAAGAATCAGAAAGCATATCTGCTAACTGTATCAGACAACACATCCAAGGACTAATTTCTGATATGGAATCCAGGGGTCTGGACTTGCTTACTCTCAGTTCATCTCTCTGCTTAATAAGACAAACAATTGTGTAATCCCACTGCAGGGAAGTCAATATAGAAGTTGAACGCCATTGCATTGCAGAACCATAATTATTTTCCATGATTTATTTAATGGACAGACAAAATTTAACTAAACAATTCTGCAAGATGCATTTACTATAAAAAAAAAAAGTAAGTTTTTTTTGCAATGCTGGGTAACAATATAGGTTATGTGAAACACCTAAATCTTTATTTGAGGTGGATGATTCATAATCCAGTACTGGTATTTAGGACAATGGTGAAATTAAATCAAATATAAGATGTAATAATTAGATATGAAGTAAATGTGGATTTACCTGCCAAACTATTGAGCGATGATGATACCCAGCAGCCATGACATACTCCGCGTAGATGAAGTCCCAACTGCAAATAGTACAAAACAACAATGGAATAACATAGATTACTAAAACTATAACATTACAATGTCTAATTAACTGATTGCAAAAACTCAGAATAGGTAGGCAAGGACAATTCGTCATCAACTGTAACCCAGAAGAATAAGCAAGAGCAGTCATTCACAGTAAGAAATCAAAAGTGGTGAGAGGTGATGAACAGCATTGTGAGTCCATATATAGCTAAAGAAAGTGCCAATAAATAAGTGAAATTCTTAATAATAGCCATACTTGGGTTGCACTATAGTGAGTAGAGTCTAAAACAAATAAAGAGAAATTACATGAGAGGTCGAGAAATCCTATTGCTGCCAACTTACCTGAAATTGGTGACACAAACAGAGCGAATCCCAGCATCTGCTGCTGCTCGGCATGCGACAGGAACAACATCTGACACCTGTTTTTGCAGGAACACAAGTAAATTCCACCATAAAAATAATAATTAATTAGAATAAATATCATTAACAAACAAACTTCATTCCAATTTAACCATACACAACAATGATTTTCATTCCCATTTTGCATCTACAAATAGTATCATGCATGGCTAAAAGACACAATTAGAGGCAATAATAAGGAAGACAAATTAAGAAGCATTGAAGTACGTACCAGTAAGTCAGCTTTGATGGAGTTCAGCCACTCTACTTCCTGTGCCAAAATGGAAGCCCGAGGTACCACCGCTGTCTCCGAATACTACCATACACACAAATTAAACAAAAAATAACATAATAAACACAAAGTCAAATGAAAAGAAAAGAAAAGAAAAGAAAAAGAGTAGTGGCCAACAATTGAAGTAGTAGTAATTTAAAATGAATAGGAGTAATATACTAGAATACCTTCTCCAAGGAGGCAAGACGATCCACCGTCAAAGCATCTGCCTGCACCGCCCCGCAGTCTAACAGTACCTGAATGATGACCCACATGATCCAAAAAGGTACGTACGTCTACTTACTAGTATCAAAATTTTGTAGTATTTAATTAAAATCATAGTAATTCTGAAAGAATTATTTACTAATTTTAGAAAAGAAATGATAACCTTGCGGATGAAGAGTCTTGGGGACTGGACTTGGGAAGTGAAAACAAAATCAGGAGCACCGGTGACCACATGCACATCATGCCCCGCCAGTATCAGGTGCCTCACAACCTACATACATACATTAATTATGCATTGATGATGATCAGATGAGATGAGATGAGGAAGATACACAAGAAATGATGCTTTGCTTGGCTTCGGATGGTTTTGGTGTTGAATGCAGGATGAGAGTGAGACTTTATTTTCACATGATAGTGTTTTGAGAGGAATCTTTGGTTGAATTGTTTATGGGTTTTTGTTTGCTTTTTTGTAAGGAATTTAAGGTCTTTCTTGAAGTTTTGCCGGTAGCTTTAGTTTGCTTTTTTGAGTTGGAAGATTGATTTGATGGGTTGCTTTGTAGTCAAGTATTATCTCTCTTGCTACTTCTCTCAAGAGATTCAAATCCAAATGAATTACATTATGACTTAAATTATGAACACTCTGGTCGCTTAACAAATTTTGATCCACCTGAAATCCACGTGGCCAGTAACATCTTTGTATATTAACAAGACCACTTTCTCTCTAGTTTTTTCTATATAGTAACACCTAATAGATGCAGAAATCATTGTGAGGGGAACACTAAACCAGCACAATAGAAACCAAAACTTCTTTAATCTGGTAGTGACTAGAAAAAGTGATAAACAGAAGCACATGAAAATAAGATACCTAAGCCAAGTACTTTTAACATGTAATTGGGAAATCCAAATCAGACCACACAATTCGCAATTGTAGCTCAAGTAAATTCTCTTTTTGTTAGCCTCAAGTAATTCAGATGATCCAACAGTTGAAGCCTAATTACCATAACCATTTTGACATTTCATCTATCATATTGGAATGTAATTAGCTTCTTCTAGACAGCTAAAGCAAGTCTCTGAACAGAGCTAACCTAAGGACTTCCAAACAAAGCATCAGATCATACCTAGACTGAGAATATTGCTTTGCTTGTTTCCTTTTCCATATCTCCCAGATAAATTTATGGAAATGGTATACAAATATCAGAACTAAGAAGAGTGCCCAGCCAGAAGTGGTAGCTCCTGTCACAGAACGCACACACTCCAGAAGAAGCAAGATTCTACGAGTCTATATTTCTTGGGGGAAAGGTCCTGCAAGCAGAAGATTCATTATTGATATCATATCACAAAAGAGAAAGTAACCCTAAAGGTAGAAATTGAAGTTACTCAGGCAATCCATACAGTAGCATATTCATATTATAGCTGATAAATATACATTTATAAAAAATAAAAAAAAGAACCCATATAGTTATCCCCACCGATCCAAATATATACATACCTTCATTAATCTGTTAACTGCAGGAAATGAAGCCAGTTTCAACTATGATGGCCCAGTAAGGATTTTTCTTTACTAATAATAAAGTGGAATACAGTAACCAAAAGGAGTTCAAGTCTTAACCTCAGTAACAAGCAATACAAATCTAAAAGTGAACATGAACATAAAAATCTCTTGCATCAGTTATGAACACACTTGACAGATTCAAACAGTACCTGCATTCTTTGTGATACATAAGAACATGGAAAATGCAAGCTTTTACTGTGATAGGAGAGTGCAGAAAATAGAAAATTCATGCTGAAATCAATGTTGCCCTCATAAGGCACTATGGTTTGAACTTTGAAGCACAGTGCACACACATTAAGACATAAGAATGGAGAAATTAAAATATAACAAAGAAACATAAGGCACTATGGTTGTAATTTCAGTAAGAGTACAACAACACCCACAGAAAATGAAACACTTTAGGGGCTGTTGCAGTCAACTGGACTACCTGCATACTTTTGATAGTTAGAATATAAACAAATGCACTGCATGCCTTTTTCTCCATTTCTGCTGGGAAAAGAGGCTCTTGAAAGATTGCCCTGTGCCACTCTTCATTCTGATAGACAAAAACCACAAGATATGCTCTTCATGCTAAAATCTTGGTAGCCTCCACGCATTTTCTTCTTCCCTTTTTCGTGAGGCAAACATTCTTCAAGAAATTTCAATAGCATTTCTGTGAAGAATCTCCCAATCAATTTTCAACAAACATGTCCAAGAACATCTCTGTAGCAGATGCATTGGCAGAAAAACCCTTGTCAACCGAAGTTATAATAAGTTGCACGGTCTTCGCCATCTTGTTATTTTAAGGAAATCCTTGGACCATTGTGTCCTAAGTGCAATTATTAGGTATGCAACCACTCTCTTCTATTTTACTCAGCAACACATAGGCTTCATTTAGCAGCTGTCTTTACAAAACATACATTTCCATGTTGAAACTAGGTAGCTATGGTATATTTCCATTTCCTTCCTTGAATAACTTTTCCTGGGAAGGTTGCTTTGGTCCATCTTTAATCAACTGGTTCAGTATCATCTTTGTAGTGGATGTGTGAGCAGAGAAACCCTTCTTAACCGTACTTTGAAGAAATTGCAATGCCTTCACCATTTTGTTACTTTGAAGATACCCTCGGATCATTGTGTTATGAGTGCAATCATTGGCTGAGCAGCCATTTTCTTCCATTTCACTGAACAACGCTTCAGCTTCATTTAGTAGCCCTTCTTTACAAAAACCTTTGATTAATATGGTATAAGTCTGAACATTAGGACACACTCCTTTGCCAGGGAGAGCACAAAATAGTTTCCTTGCCATTTCAAGTTTCCCACATCTGCACAAGCCATCAATTATGATACTATATGTCACAATATCAGTATTTAAGCCATGAATTTC
>JAYMTT010000185.1:0-16785 GCA_036898025.1 Hypseocharis bilobata
AATTTCACAAAAGAGAGGGGAGGTGGTGATAATTAAGTTATACCTCAGGGGAGGTGGTGATAATTTGCCCTTAACTTTAAAATTCATCTTCACTTTCTTGACTAGCTAAATCATTGAGAATTTTTTTGTTAAATAATATAAATGTTATTTATTATTTTCTAAAATTAAAAACTTCTACAAGATTATTCCTCACAAACTCCACAATATTTCATAAAAGTTCTATTATAACTATTAGCATTAGAAATAGATATACACCTAAAAGCATGCTCGAGAGCAGCATAAAAACTTTCTTATCAAATAATTCCTCACAACCCGCACAATATTTCATACATACTCAATACTCCATTAAAATAACAATATGTATTTGTAAAAGGGTATTTACCCAACATGGAGATTCTAGTCTAAAATAATATTATGTATTTGTAAAAGGGATATTTACCCAATATTGAGATTCCAGGGTCCCTCCAGTCAAAATGGAGCAATATCCGAGTAGAACCAGATTTTGGCTTCTAGAGTATTATTTCAAGGTACATCAAACTAAGTCTACAAAATAAAATATTAAATGTGTTGTCGTTGTAAATTAAATTATTTGTGGATGTTCATACATCTCCCATAACCCCCTAAGGATTAATATGATTAAATCCTATAACCCCAAAAGCAATTTATATTTATCAATTAGGGAGATTAAATTAGGTTGTAAATGTAATCATGGTTCGAGCCCTATAAATAGAGGGTATGTACATGCTTGAGATGAATATGTGAAATAAGAGATCTCCCATTTTTAATCTCTATTCTTCTCTCTTCTCTCTTGTTCTTGCCAAGTATTCTTGTTAATTTTATAACAGTTTTCAAAGTTCAGCAATTTTTTTTTTCATTGGGGGCTAAACCAGAAGCCATAAATAGTATCTATTGATCAACGTAAAATTGTAAAATTGATACTTCACGAAAAACACTGTACATATTGCTAATTTGCAAGGCTTGTGACTTGTGAGTAATAAATAGTCATTTACATCTACCATTACCTTCAAATATTAATCTATAATGTCTTAACTATAAGCAATATCCACCCTACAGGTCTAGTATAATTTTTCTTCAACTACATATTTGTATGATATAGCACACTGTGGACATATTTACATAAATGAGTTGAGAGTGAGACCAGCTTGGGGCAGATTGATTTATTCCTTGTTCCTGGAGGATCTGTCCTTGCTCTGGCCGCCAAGAATACGGGAGATCTGCAAACCTCTGCTGAATGCTTGATTGAACAGCATTCTTGTTTGGAATTCCGAAACAAATGGGAACCAAGCCAAGAAAGCAACTGGGGTGAAGAGAAGCAACCCCATGATTATTTCGTACCCACGAGCTAGTGTCCTCACTGATCCCCAGAAACCAGCTTGCTGTATCACAGGCTTACAAGCTTGTGCAATCTACGCGAGCAAGGCAAAAACATATAGTTATAACCACAAAGGTCTGCAGAGGACTAGGCGCATTCAAATTGAAGTTTGAGAAGAAAAATAAAATGTAAAGACTAGTGATTTGCTTACCAGAAGCATTCCCCATCCTGTCGGCATGAATGCAAGAATGCAGACTAAGATGTCCTTGAGTGTCATACCAGGAAGTGCTATTAAAGTGATGAATACGGCAAGAAATGTTAAGAAAATTAGACCCTTAATAAGTCTGAACAGAAGCTGGAAGTTTGCACTGAGTCGTCGCCTTCCAACAGACATAGCCTGCAAAAAATGCCAGACAAGTATTAAAATAGAGACCAAAAACATTGCAATAACATGGAGGATTTTGTTACTCACCTTCATCACTACCAATATCAGAATAATCACAAGCCACGAAATACCATAAACCTGTAAAACCAAATGAAAAAGTAAGTTAGAAAAATATTTTCTTTACTTGTCATATAAAATAACAAAACTATTTTCTATGCATTTTTAGATAAAACAAAATGCAGATGAAGCACATACCAGAAAACTTTTGTTATGCGTAATGTTCAGGTGATACACTAGCCCATATTGATAGATGAAAAAGCGCAATGATAAAAGTATCTCCACAATGATACCACGCTTCCCAGAGCAACGAAGATGCGCTTGTTCCTTTTCCCACCAGGATTCCCAACTTTTTTCTGGAGGTACACCAATCCCCCCGCGATTACTAATCCATTTATTCCAATCTGTCCAGTCATCGACAATCTTTTGCCACTCAAAGCCTGATGGATTGAAGAGAAAAGGAGCAAAGAGCCATGTCCCCACCATGAACCATATTGATATAGTGATCAAGAGATATGCAAGTGCACCTCGGTAAGAACTACCAAATATTTGGTACACGATCAGAAGAATCATCAGTTCGATTCCCTTGACAAAATGGCTGCGGGAGTAAAGCCTGTAGTTGTCAGCAAACTTGGCATGGAACACCACAAAACCACGACCTGTGCCTCTGTATTCTGCACCCCCGTGAAGCAATGTTCTCCCATAGTAGTGGGTCTTTGTTCCAAGTGAAAATGTGAAAAACACCGGGGCTAGTTGCAATTGCATTAGTATGAAGTCACTTAATGCATTACGGAAACCCCTTTCTAACCCAATTTCCATCATCATGGGCAAGGTCATCAAGAATCCAATTTGCACAAAAGACTGAGAAGCAAGAGCTACTTGAAGAGGCTTGTTGTCTCGAATAGCTGGTTGAGTACTCAGCCCTTCTTCTAGTCCACTGAGAACAAGATAAAGGCGACCATAGAGAAATACATAGACTGTCATCACAGTTAGCTGCGCAGCAACAACCAAAACAATTTAGATAATTATAATGAATCATATTATAGTTGGAATAAAAAAAAGTATAACTCATACATACCCAGGTACTGAAATAGAAACCAACTGTGGTGAAATAACAAGACAACATCCGGAAGAAATCGAATCGGTGTCCAAGCCTATATATGTCACGACTCAATGTCTGCTCACCATTTCCATTAGCTATCTTTGCCTCAAACATTGAGATCTGGTTAAGACCCACATCCCTGCCTTTACCAACTTGTATATATTCATGATGAGTGACATTGCCTTCACGTAATGTAGAATTGAAACCTGCAACATATACAAGAATTTTGAGACCAAATGTTTATTGGTTTAGAGGTGGAAATAGGTCTACAGTTACGGAAAATGCCTGCAAATATGTCCTCGCTTAAATTGATAACTTTGGAAGCTTTGCTGATACCCCCTCTAGTCAGATGGAACAATCTGTCAAAGATATCTGGATGACCATAATGGAACCGAACCCTGAACGAGAAGCAGAAAATTAGGAATTTAGAACATTAAAAACCAAAAGGCACAGAACAGCCCCCCAATTATTTTCATTTGTATGGTAGGTCATAAAATGACCTTCAAATCATTTTTCACAGCTAATAATTTATTTGCAAGATAAAACTCAACCAATTTACTACAAGAAGCCGCTTACAACGTCAAAAACCAAAAGGCCTGCACAAATATGATATTTTCATATTGATAAAATAATGTTCATGAGCATATATTCTAAAACAAAGAAAAGTAGAAATCTTACTTTAAAGGGTTTGCCAACAATCTCTGCCCGATAGTGACAAAGCTAGTCTCCTGATGTGACATAAACCATGCAAGAGAAGAAACACTGCAAAATAAACAAGAGAACCATTATGAACTACATAACAATCAGATATATCGAACATGAAGTTCTCATTTACAATCAGCAGTGAGCAGCGAGGACGCAAACTCAGATAACAATAGAAGTACCTGCCAGTGAATATATGCTCCCTAAGTCCAAGTATTGTCGGATATCTCACGCCGTCGTGCTTTTTAAGGAATTCTTGCAGCAAGTTCCTCATTTTGAAGGCTTCTTCCATATAGTTATCCTATGGAATATTGAATGGATAATTAACAATCAAGAGCACGTTTCCTATAAATTTTAAGCAGCTACAGTCAGTGTAGTACCTGGTTCATATCTATTGTCTGCAAGCCTTCCCCACGTGTGAAAATAATGGCATGGTTTTGATTTTCCGGCTTTCCCTCACCCAGTTTTGCATCTCCTGGAAGCTTTATTCGATAAACAACCTGTACAAGGAGTTGCAAAGCATTAGACCCTGTTGAGAACATAATATCATAATTGTAGGAACACAATGAATATGATTGGATTCAAATTAGCAATCATGTGACAACTCAGAAATTCAAATAGAGAAGAGATATAGCCATATAGGAATTTTGAAATTTCCATTAATAACAATCTTAAATGCAGGTTTGCCACTAAAATGAAAAACAAATAAAAGGAAGTTCTAATATACAAGCTCATGTGTGCGCAGACGCGCTTGAGTGATCTGTAACATAATAATGATGTATGAGTTCTAGAAAGTACTAAATGGATTTTGTGACCTGTAACCAAATGATGTCCATGTAATTAGAAAGAAATGTTTTTTCTTGAATCCCTTCGAACTGACCAATTTCCATATTCACTTTTAACATCAGCCTACAATAACCATCCACATGAAGCACTTCTGATCACAAGTCCTATATATAAGTACCTCAATGTCTAAAATATAACTTCCAGAATACTATAGGATTCATACCTGATCTAGATTTTGAACGGGATCAGAAGAATCAATCGACTTGGTTGGTAAAGCAGCCTTCACAAGAGCTGAATAATAGACTTTCTGGACCGTTTTCTTGGACTTATCTTTACTAGTTTCTTCAACCTCATCAATGTAAGCTACACGAATAGATGGATATCTTCCAGAAAGAAAGTAATCATATTTAAACACCAGCTGCATCTAAAAGCAGTAACAAATAAACTGAAAGTAGATTTGAGAGTAGTACGCTGTCATAAGCTTCAGAATGTCTTTGGCACGAGGATCACCAGATCGTTTGTGGATGCCATATTGCTGGCATGACACCACATATGTAAACTTCATATCAGCTACCGCTTGACATTGTGCCCACAATGACCGTTCACTCTTTGATTGTTCTTCACTGTTTAACTCCGCAGCCTTGTAACCTTTCATTAAATCTGAGTAAACAAAATTTAATGTTTATCAGAATATTTTGTTATAAGGTATAAGGAATTTGGTAATTAAAAGTTTACAGGCTATCTCTAATACCTTCATCCTTTGCCATATCAAGGAAGGCCTGAAGTTCCAGAGCTTTTCGGTAATACATCATCCCTCGTACTTTTTATTTAGATAAGATGGAATTAGATAGACAGCTTATTGTCATAAAAACAGGAAAAAGAACATAAAGTTTCAAGTCAAAATTTGAAAAATCAAAACAAAATAAAGCAAAATGCTTTTACCAGTTTTGGTCAATGTCTGGCCTCTATATGATGCCCATAGACGAAGTTTTTCCTCAAGTTCTGTAGTTTCTCTGAGTTCTTCTTCACTTGCACAACCAACCCGTTCAAGAAAGTTTGTCCATTCATCTGTAGCATAACAATCCATTTACAAAAGTGTGGATCCGCTCACAAAGGACAATATTCATTGACAAGTATAATCATGGAATAAAAATATAAATCCTAACCTGGAAAGATTTTTTGCAAGTAAAAAAGGATAGAAACCCCATCTTCATTCTGCTTTTCAAGGCCGTCTATGGAGAAAAGAACATCCTCTGAATAGTATGGAGTAAGGACTCTACAAGAATATTACAAATGTCAGGGAATAAATCTTGCATATACAAACAAGGGAAAGCGATGCCAACAATTTCTAACTGCAGTAAAGTGAAATAGAATAGAAATTACGACTAGAGAATGAATGTTTGCACTTAAATCCAAGAGGCAATAGCTTCATTAAGTTTTCTGAGATATATACAGCATGCACGAAAGTCCAAGGGCAATATCTCCAGAAGAGACTTACGAGAAGGAAAGCATATTTCTAACTTTGGGTGCTTCAGGCATGTCCATAAACAAAGAGTTGGAGAAGAAAGAGATACGCCTTCTGGCTTCCAAGTTTGATGGCACATCCATAGCAGATTCCTTCACTGTAAGCAATAGGTGAAGCCTTCTGATCTGTATAAATTTCCAAATTCATTCAGGTGAGGATTTCATATTTGAATGTTTTTGTGTGTGCGTGTGCGTGCAAAGTAAGATGTGAGAGAAAGGATGAGAAAACAGTCACAGAAGATTCACGAAACAACCAAAGTATCACTCACACATCGCGCTATATGTGAGTGCACGAGACTTACTTTTTCTTTCCAAGCTTCTGTTTCTGGGGTAACTGGAAACCGAAGTAAGCCAAAATACTGATATTGTTGATCAAGAGGTGTCATTCCTTCATTCTTCCCGTAAGATCCACCATGGCTTGAATCTAGCATACTACACAAGAAAACCAATGGCTGAGTAATAATGATATCAACATGTTGATATATACATGCAAAGATAATCATATCCGAAGGATTTACCTAGGAAGCTCATCCTCCATAATGTCTCTAGTAACAACCTCTAGCATGTTGAGCAAGACTATGACAACCTTATCCTTGTCCTCTTTCTTATTTGCCAACTGCAGTGATTAGACTGATTCAGTTAGCACTTGCTATTACACATATGACGCAATAGAAAAAAGTTAAAAGATTTTTCAGTCAAAATAATCCTTACCAAATACTCAATAAGCTGGACGAATTGGTCATAGAGGCTTGGGAGAGCACTCATATTTAATTCAGTTATCAGATTGTCGTTCTGTATATGGTCATCAACTTTGGAGAATATATCATTAATAACACTGGACACAGAAATTCATCAGTCAGTGACAAGATACATCCAGATAGATTTGCTTTTGCTTTCTTTTCTCTTTTGAATGGACATTTCATTGAAAAACTTACTTCTTTTCACGCTCCGCTCGAACTAAAAAATTAATAATACTTTTGAATGATGCATAACACTCGCGGACAGCACAGTGCATATAATTGTCTGCATTCAATCTCTTTTTCAGCTCACGATCTTTCCCATTGCTATCTTTAGCCATATCTAATGCTATTGGAATCTGCACAGTAAATACAGGGTCAGTACACTCGTGGGTCTCAGAGAGGGTACCAGAAGAAATCGATGCAGAAGAAAATAGACCTTGCTAGCAAGTAGAAAAGGAGGCCACTGGATTAGGTCCAAATCACGGTCAGCCCAATATGGGACAAGCAAAAGGTCCATTTCTCTGCAAATTCATCAAATATTAATCAGCCTTCTGAAATGGATAGTCTAGAAAATATGGAAATATCAAGAGCACCCTCATGCTACCTATTACTTATCAGATCCTCTTCTCTGAAACTAGTAATTATTTTGTTCCACAGCTGAGCAAACTTTGCCGCCTCCTTTTCATTATTAGATGGGATCTGAAACAAATAGCCATATTTATAAGGCTCAAACCTATAATCGAATAGAAAAAAAGACAGGTAAAGTACTACAGCTAAAATGTCAATTGAGATGGTTATGAGATATAACAACAACCAGACCTCAGCAAAGTTGCGAGACAAAGTGGCTATAAGGCCCTTCTTGACCTTTTCCTTCTTCTCCACTGGAATCAAACACGCATTAAAAGCACCTGGCAATGATTGAAACCGAGACCTCAACATTCCCAACGTTCGTATCTGAAACAGAAACAGTCGGCTGAGTGCTTCAAGAACCAAAACTTACAACCAGTTAAACACTTCTGAATGTAAACCAAAGTTTCTTAGTATGTACAATGGCTAAATGAGAACCTCTTTGTGAATAATGCTCTAGAATAAGATCTTATATATGCTTTCAACATATCGGAACAGAGTACTAATGTCAAGGACATCAGATAGCAGGAAACGTGCATGTACTCGTTACTATCAGCACTTTTTATGCATTCACACACAGAATGCACTCTCATACTTTTATGTCATAGCATTTATATCAACCGATGACATCATCATACTTTTGAGGTAGTAAAATAAAAGCATCAACAAACATTTGAAGTGTAGAGCTAATGCAGGAATTTAACAGAAACCTCAGTAGATGCTGACACAGTACACGTGCACACACAAAATGCAGCTTTCTACATGCTTTTGCCTTATTTTAGCCCCACTGTGGAACTCCACTTCAGGCCAGATATGCCGGCAGCAGGCATTATGAGTAAATGTAGTAATGACGCATTGAATAGAATGATGGTAATATCATTCGTAAGAATCTAGAACTAGCACCAATTTGAGAAGAAAGGGAAAAAATCATATAAGATGGCTTAATCATAGAAAACAAAGACCGAGGGATGCACCTGTAAGGAACGATCTGACTAGAAAAAAGACATCATAAAGCAACAAGAATGCAAAAATGATTGTAACTCAAAGCAATGAGCCAATGACAGCAGTAATAATGGCCTATCAATATGGAGGATTCAGTGTTGAAGAAATCTGAACAGAAAAGTCGAGTCGGATGTTTGACTAGTGTACAAAACAACTCTTATGATGCGTTACTTTCTGTTCAATGTCATATCAAACAACAGATATCTATCAGATAATTCAAGTAACAAAGTTCATGGATATCTAACAATCCTTGAACCATGTTCCTTATATATATATATACATATATTTAATAGAACCATGTTCCTTATATTGAGCACCCATAAAGAATTATTTGTCGTTTAAATGCATATGCTTGCTTGGACAAAGACAAACAGCCAGGAATTTTGGATATATAAAGAAAATGAAGCTTCACCAACCTCTCCAAGACGGCGAAATGCACCATATATACCTCCAAATATTGTGGAGAATATGGCATACCATATTTGAGTATCCATAAAGTAGACCTGCAAAGAATCACTTGTATTAGAAGCTTAGGAAAATGAAATCCTAATGAGAAAAGGAAATCGGTTTGACATGGCTCTAGGGAAAACGTGAACATACTAGAACGATGGGAGCCCATAGTGCAATCACAACTCCGATGTTGCTCTTGGCTGCAATGAGCAAATTACAACATGACAAACTATTTCCACAATATGAAAAAACAAAAAGTTAAACATCGGTCATTTCATTTCATTACCTTTAGGGAAGAATTCATGCCATTGAAAAGTTGTTATATGCACCTGCATGATAGCTGTTGTTGGACCCACAAGAGGCTTAATCTGCAAAGAAGAAAATCAGATTTAACTCTTTTCTGATGGCTTAATCTACAATGATATCATCCTACATTCACTACTTAATGGCAGTAATTCCTTGGATGACAACTTTAGAGGATGGATAAGAGAAATACCTCTACATAGTAACTGAATGCTAATTTTGATACAATCAGTAGAACCCAAAACATAGTGTACCTAGAAATCGAAGCAATTAGAGCTTATCAGTGGGAGGAAAGAATATTTGAATCAAGTCACAGCCATGCAACCAATTTTTTAATCGTACTTGAAAAGTGATGTTGAGCTCTCGTGCATTCCCCTTCCAACATAGAGCCGAGGCTGCAAAGTATCAGAGATTGTGAGTGAGAGTGTGGTAGGGGCCACAGTGAATAAAAAAACCGTGCATCAATTGGCAAGAATGTTAAAAATTCCAGCCACTATATCTATAAATATACACTAAATTATTCGTTCTGTAACGATAAGATACAATTGTCAACCAAAAACTTTTGAAAAATGCTTCCGAATACCTGAGACCACCACATCATGAGCATCACAATCCTGTAGTTGGACCTTTCAAGAAACCTGCGTATGAATGGAAAGAGGAACAAAGATGCAGAGAGCATGTTTGGAGATAAGTAAATGAGCAGGGCCAAAATAAACAATGAGGGTGAACTTGAGCCGTTGCCAAACCAAGTCCTGATGGTCTGTGCAAATCCAGGAGGATTTTTCCAACTATAAGCATAAGTTACTGGTAAAACTATAACCCATCCAGCAGCTGCAACAGCCTTCAAAAAGTATCTTAGCTCGACGTAAAATGACATGCTATGCCTTGCTTTCCAGCTCAAGATAATATCAAGAACAGCTGCAAATAGGAAAAGAGTGAAATAATCAAGTACCAACTTAAGAGACAAAAATATTGGCACAATGATCACACAATGAAAAGTGGCGTCGTTGGAAATATCGTAGTTTGTTCATTACTACAGAAGCTTTTAGAGATGTTGCAACTATATATTACTGAATTAAAACCAAATGGCAAAAATAAACCTCTGCAAATCGATAAAAATAGAAATTAAGAGATAACAAACAAGGAGATTGGAAAAAACATATCAGTAGAATTTTACAGCACAACTATGAAATAATAAAATGAAATTTGAAAGAAAAAAAAACATAATTCTATAAGCACCCAATGCGCCAGTCAGATCACTTTTTATCTACCTTGTATAAGCTTCAATATTGCAGCAGTTATGAAGATACTCATCACTTTCTTGAAAACGTCCCCATCAAATACGGAACTTAACTTCCCCGTTCCATTCCAAGCAATGATGATCATGGCCTTAATTGAACAGTATGTATCAACAAATTCCATAAGATTGCATAGAAATAAATTTAATACAGTAGAAAAAGAAAATAATAAACAGGGTTAAAAGAGGAATACCTGTAAAGACAAAATATAAAAGCTCCACATTCTGTCGAAACTTCTAAAAATATGTGAAAACGAGCGTATTTCAACAAAATTAACTTTTCCCATCCCTCGATCCCCACTATCTGGTTTCTTTTCCTGAATATCATCAACAAGAATATCCTTTATGAGAAACACACTATTTCAAACCACGATTGTAGTGCTTATTCTTCTCACCAGAGAGAGAGAGAGAGAGTAATGAACTTAAAGAAGTTTGCTTCAACTCATCCTCCCAGAAACACAAGTGAATGGAGAATGGTAGAAGCACTCTAGATTGGTTGAGCACGAAAGTATAGATGTTCGTTGTTTTATTCCTTAGGTGTAACAAGCCCACAACCATCTCACAGTGACTAACCAAGAATTGAGTCAATTATAATAATTCCAAGGTGCAATTATAGAGAATCCTTTTATATTGTGATTCTATTCTCTATGCAGCCCAATACTAGTATCATGTCTATGCTTCTGAGAACAACCAAGGATTGTGGGACATTGTTGCTTAACAGACTTAAAGGGGATTAATGCGGCTTGATAGTATGAATAGATCAAATAAGATTAAGGGCAAGAGTCAATAAAACATCTGCATCTTATATCCAGGTTTAATAGGATGTGCAAGGGTATGATCACAAATTTAGTATCTCAGAGCATTTAGTATGGGATCTACGAGTGTTTCTCGTTTTGTTCCATTAGAGTTTGGGATCTAATAAGTGACCAAATGGAAACAGATGTAACCTTGTAGGAGACAGGGAGAACCTTTTTTCAAGAAATAATACTAAGCAACCATAGCCACCTACGAAATAGGTTAAATATACATGTAACCATAAATCTGAAATAGCTCCTAATCCTAAACTGAAAAAATAAAAAAGTTGCAATCTACTATTTGGCATGTTTATAAGAATGCAAGAATAGTAAGTTTGCTATTCAGATTTTTTGAAGGATTTAATTCTAGAGCATGAAGGTTGCAGCTTATGACTCTGGTGAGATGAGCTATTACCACTAGATCCTGAAAGCTACATAGAAGCTGCATGATTATCCTATAACCACTCAGCTATGTAAATACAGGGATAACATGTATAAACAAGATGACTTTCTCCATACAGTTCTTTTATGCAATGTATCTGACTCAAGCCCTAGACCATATCATCCTAACAAAATGTGTAAGGCAAGGGTGACTGGTCTAGGTTGTCGCTGATACTACAAACCGCATGCCAGAGGCACGTATACATAAGTAAACACAAGCCTGAAGCCTTTTAGGAATTTTCTCAAACCCTCACACCAAGAAAGCAATCCTCAAGGAAACAACCTTGCATTCCTGTCTAAAAATTGATAATATAACCAAAATTTTATACCATCGTCAATTCAGGAGTTCTAAGCACAACGCAGGAATTTAACCCAAAAAGAAAAGGAAAGAAAGAAAAAAAAGGTCATCCGCTGGAAATCAAGAAACATAAACAAAATACAACCAAACGAACAACGTATAAATAACATCTATGTACGCATATATACCCAAAATTATACCAAATATACCTCATCTTTGTCGACATGAGGCTTTTCTAGAGGCTGGCAAAAGAAATCATCGTCAGCACGCATAGGCCAGCCAAACCGAAAACAATCAAATGACCTACAATTTGACAGCAAAACTGTTCATAATCTACCATCATCCTATTATAAAGAAAAGTATACTAAGTTTAAAAAGAAAAATACCAGAAGTATTCATTTAAATCATCATAATTTCTCCACTGTGAATGCTTAGATTTTCCTCCTTTGCTCCTTCTAGCTTCCTGTAAAGTAAAAAAACAAATTTAAGAAAAAAACAATAAAAAAGGATACAAAGCAATTAAAACTCTAAAGAAAAACAAGATAAAAAACTATGGACCCAACAGGAGAAGAAAAACCTTTGCTATTGTATCATATATTGGAGTTACTACTTTCATTAAGAAAGCCTCATCGTCGCCACCATAGGCTGGCTTTATCTGCTCACCCGTCATTGGACTGACACTCCCAGCCAGCATCCCGTACAGTTCAAAAGCCATCTATGAATAAAATTTAAGTACAAGAACTGAATAATCATACTCAACAAAGCCTTGATCCTGAATACCTCAGGTCATTTTACAAATTAGAACATTACTAATAAGAAAAAATGATGTTTTGTTTTTTTTGAAAATAATAAACCAGTATAAATATGAAACAAAATGCACAGGAGCTTTCACAATGTAGCAAGTCCAAAGATCTCCAAAAATTAGTTTTTTCCAATCAAACTTTGCTCCTGCTCTTTATATGCTTGTTATTTGGTTTATGAAACCATAGATACATAACATTAAGTCAATTACTTTGTAAGACTGATATTTGCACTATCGAATCTAAAATTGCTCATTTAGCATTGAGTTGGTTACTTTGTTTTTGTTTGGAAAAGCTGAAGGTTATAATTTTATTCTAAACTCATTTTGGTTTTGAAATATATGTGCGTGTTTAATATTTATATTCCCACTAACACAAAAGAAATTAAATAGCAATCACAGTTAGTAGTTCAGACAATAATCACAAAGAATGAAGAAAACAGAAAAGAAAAAAAAACTAATATTTGGTCAATATAAGGGTGAGGGTTGACTCTGCATTTGGTAGTGGTTTTACACTTTTCTAGTAATAAAACTTCATGAAACTTCTCAATTTTTCCTTTTCGGTGCATACAAGATAAGATAATTTTGGCATATGTTTAATGATCAATGAAGGACAATGTTGAAAACGAAATCTGCACTTAATTTATCAGAAAAATTCTTCCTTATTTGAATATAATATCAAGTTGATCATGAAAATTATGCTGTGCATCAAGATAAATATTTTTGTTACTTTGCAAGGTGATTCTACTACGTATTTGTGTGCATATGCAAAGTTATAGAAGAGAAAGCTTTCGATAGCATCTCATTCTAATCATTACTATAAGGTCAAAACAGTTCTCGGGAAATTAAAGTCCCAAAAGGACAAGGGGGTTGTTAAATCAAAGTACATCGTATGATAAAGTAAAGCCTCAACGTACATGATGATAAATATAGCAAAGGCATTCTGGCATGAATCTCAAGTTTGCAGCTTCTCCCCAAATAAGTAGATAGAGGCCCATGTAAAGTAATTTTCGCTGCTGCACTTCCTGTTGAATGGTTGGCAACCTGCCAGTCAAAAACAGTTACTGGTATGAGAAAAGCAATAAATGATCAACCATTTGTCATGGATTAAAATAAACCAAATTACTACATCGATCAATTGGAGGTCTCACCAAAGGCTACTTTTGCGTTTCAAATACTTGCACCATTTCTTGTAGTTTTTGAACAGTTTCTTCATCACCTCTGTCAATGCACGATCATCCAACTAAACAGAAAAAAGTTATGAATACGCTAACAGTAAAAAGAAAGGAAGAAGAAGACTTGTTCATAGAAAGTAAATTACAAGCCAGAAGAATATGAGGAGAGTAAAACCTTGGGTTGCTGATCCATCTTTGGAAATTGTCTTATGTGCACATTGGCAAGCAGCAGAATCAAGTGCTCCCTTTGATTTGCGACGTTATCTTTCTGCACATTAATAGGAAACATTGGATGATGAATGATGAAAATTATCAAGCAATTGAGAGCAAACAAGTTGGTTAGTCACCTGAAAACCAAACATAATCTGAAGCCAGTCTAGAATGTCGAGATCTACTTTCTTATTGTGGCCCTTTGGCCATGGCAAGCCCCGAGTGTTACGAAGTGCTGTAACAGCAGCTTGAATCTGCAACTCGATTAGCAATATGCTAGTATTTTAAATGTGAACTCAAAAGAAAAAATTAAAAATCAGAAATACAAGACAAAAAATTAGAACCAACCTCAGGATATCTCATAATAGCCTGGTTTTGACTATCAGGATCAAGAGGAAGAATATTGTAAGGTACATATATCTTTGTCTTCTCTTCAACCTTAGTGTGAGCTTCCAAAATCTATATAAAAAATAAAAAAATAAAATAATGTATCATTATATTTTTCATGGCTTGAAAGAAAAGTGAAATAAAAGTTCCGTTAATTGACATCATTCAGATGCTAAAAGTTCAAAACTAGTGGATTAACCTCATCAGCTACTTCCACAGCTTCCGTCTGATTGACAGCCTTCAAAACCTCAAACAGTACAGCGGCAGTTTGATATGCTTTGGTAAGTTGAGCACTGAGAGTTAGAAACATTAACTTAATGTCAAAAATGTATAATGCAAAAGCAAGAAGCGTCCAATCAAACTGTCAAGACAAACATCAATTCTGTGATAGAACAAACCGGTCAGCCTTATCAGCAGCATTCTGCAACGCTTGAATATACTTCTTGTAGTAATGTCGATAAAAACTCTGCATTTCACGAGCATCACTTTTCGCTTTTCCTGCCAATGTTGTTTCATTTTCCTAAAACAATGAATAGAATTAACACTCAATCGGAATCAACCATCTTACACAGGCCACAAGCACTAATGTTTTAATCAATGATCTTACTTATACCATAGCGGACAAGGCCACAAGGCACAAGCACTGAAATCGCTATGAATCAGTAAAACTTTCCTCATGAAAAATTCTATAGGTGGCAAAACGGTTGTACCAATAGTAACACATTGTCGTGTAATAAAATAGTAAAACAAATAATGGTAATGAAACCCATATCCAAGCCAATCATAACACTCGAGTAACATTTATGTTCATTCCCAATTCTTTATTCTAAAATATATCAAACATTATTAATGTAATGCCTAATAAATGTATGAATAGCCATGGATCAGAGGACATGAATCACCAATCAAAAATATAAAGAGGTGTACGAAGGAAGAAGTAGGATCCATTACCAAATTAATCAGCAAAAAGTTATTATTAACCTTACTTCAAACTTAATCTCTGATCATTTATTAATTAACAATGGCACAACCTCTCTTCATCCCAAAGGACATTTTCCCATCTCAGCATCAACGGGATGTCTCTGGATGATGATTGTCAACACAATGATAGGTAGTAATAACACCATTTGTATTCATCTTTAAGTATATTCTTCAAGAATGACATTGCACAACATTAAATGGAAAATGGATGAGATAAGCAAATGAAATCAGCATAATTACCCTTTCTAGACGTTGAAGAAGAGCAGTTTTAAATTGGCGAACTCCACGTCCACTAGAGGTGGGATCCAGTCTATGAGCTTTTTCAAAGGCATAAAACCTACCTGGTCCCAGCATCAACATTGCAGATATGCATTAGAGTTGGTGAACCATCTCATTTCATTAATTCGGCACATACATCACAAAATTGATGACACACCATTTCAAGCAAAAAGACAAAAGCTTGGCAGACAATTTCCGGACTCGATTGAGATTGATTAACAATAAATCAAATAAATAGATAAATAGATTTTAGGACAAGGATTCAACAGAAACTAGAATTAGCAGAAAAAAATCAAAAGTACAGCAATCACACAATCAATAATCAATTAATGAAACATTTCATTTTTTTAAGTATTTGATTCCTTTTTTCTTTTTTTTATGTTAGACTTGTTCACTTCCAATCATAATATTCCCTATTTTTGTTGTCTTATCCTCTATACTTTATTAACCTACTTCTACGTTCAATAAAATAAATTATCATTATCAAAAGAAAATTTAGGAAAATAGCATAAGTTATGGGACATATATTCTATCTTGCTTGGGATGATAACAGAGCTGAATGATAACCTAAATCAAGCCTAATGGCTGGAATAGTCTAAAGCTGAGACGACAATTGTTTCATGGAATCTCAAATGATGAAAAATCTGCAGTCCAAAGTATACGTTTCTTCCCCATTCCTACCTTTTCTTAGTAGCCAAAAAGTGCATGATAGTTGATGCGAGCAACAATGAGCCATAAAAAAGCACACTCCTAATATATTACTCAGACATAAATAGTCATCAATTACTAAAAACGTCTAAAATACTTCAAATCAACTAATTCTGATATCGGAAATTCAGACAAACATATGAAGAAAAGAATAGCCAAATGCATCCATATATACATTGATGTGAATTTTAAGCTCAAGTAACTTACATAGATAAGCAACTCTTGGGTTGCTAGCCTCAACTTCATTAGCAACTCGGAGAATTGGAGCAATCTCAACCAGTGAAGAAGGCACCACTTCACTATCCAACATTGCCTCTCCTAAATTCCCAACAGTCTGAGTCCGCATAATCCGCCTCGGCGGCAGCTGCTGCTGCTGCTGGGCAGACGGCCGGCCCCTCTTTCTAC
>JAYMTT010000186.1:0-16765 GCA_036898025.1 Hypseocharis bilobata
AAACCCAAAAGCTTGGTAAAGACAAGTATGTAAGACTGTATAAGCTTTCATTGTTCTAATATACCGAGTTCCTATTTCTTTGTTAAATATGTCTTCTTTAATTTATGAATACCCTTATTGTTGGACTAATGATTCTTAAAATAAATGTCTGTCAGCTAAACCAAGAGAAGAAGAGACTTAGCTCCGAAATCGCTCGCTCCCTGCAGAAGACGCTTCCATCGCCGAGAAAACAAAAGAAAACGTGAGAAAGTGAGAAAATCATGCAGTCGGTGAGGAGATCTATCGCGGGAAACCCTGCTCTTCGGATCGGAGTGAGATGCCTCTCGACGTCTGATTCTGCCTCTCTGAGGAAGAACGTGTCCTCTCTGTTGGATTCCCTCTCTCTCAAACCAGGTACAGGTTTCTTGATTTGTTTGGTTACTCAGAAATTTGTGGAAAAATATTTGTTTTTAGATGTTATTTTATTTATCATTTACAACTGGAGTGAAGAGTTAGAGTAGTGTAATGAGTTTCCTTAACAGTTAGCTCCGTTTGGTTGCCGAGAAAATGAGCAAGTGCTAAAGAAATTGGGATTGTGGTCCTAATTCGAAATGTTGATTTTACCTTTAGAAACATAAATTAGGAGAAAAAAAAGAAGCTGAATGAGCTTAGAGGTATTTGTTTTCTGTCACTAAAATTTTCCAAAAAGTTCCATTTTCAATTTTATTGTTCAAATCTGTGACTTACCTGTTGAATTTGGGCAATATCTCTTCAAGAAAATAAGTTATATTATTGCATTTCTGCTGTTGAAGGGGGAATTTCCATCAGGGTAAGTCTATCTAGAATGTTGAGAAAACCAAGGTCGAGAATGGAAGTCAAGCTGGGAGTTATGTGGTTGTGCATTTGGTTTCCAGAACTAAATTGAGTTTGTCAAGTTAAACTTAGTCGAAGTCATGAGCTTTACGTCTGTTTCTTAAGTTTGTTAACAATCATGGCGCTGAACTTGGGCACACTTGATTTTCTTTGGTTTGTCTGATATTACATTTTGGGCTAGATGGTTTAATTTTGAGACATCTATTAGTTAGTGGAAGTGTATCTGATGCTTGTGCTGTTCTTTTGGATGGTGGAAATCACTGTAAATAGGTTCAACATTGGTACAGAACTGTGGGGATAGTGAAATTGGAAAGATGGTCATTCAATTGGCAAAAGAGCGTAAGCTTCAGACTTTAAGCATTATAGATGACAAGCCCGGTACAGCTGATACTATTGAAGAGCTTAAGGCACTTGGTGGGGATATAGTTGTGCCAGAGAGTTACACCAAGACATGGTATGTTCTTTCAGACTTGCATGATATTTATGTCGCCTGTTGGCAATTTGTCATCTGTGGTCTGTGTAAACTGTTTCTGGTCAACCCATTAAGTAGTGGGATTATTGAATATCACTTTACCTAAACATCAACCGAAATGGCTCGTTTTTACTTTGGCCTCTTTTCTGAATTGACTAATCTCTTCCTCTTCTTATTGGTCATCTTGTTTGGTGTCAAATTATTTTTATTTTGTTCTGTGAAGTTGAGGACCTTTCATTTCTTTACTTCGATAGTATGAACCTGCTATTAGAAACTTTGGTTGAAGCAACTTGAAGATGTTTAAGAAACTTATAGAATAGTCTAATAAGAAACAACATATAAATACATAGAAGCTCAAGGTATAATGAATTGTAACAGTTGATTTTACCTAGGTTCTAGGAAATTGAGAGGAGACGAATTAAAATTTTGAATAACTGGCATTTCTGCAATTGCATTTGGGCGGAATATCTAAAAGATTGGAGGATATTCATTCCTATTCTTTTCGAGAGGTATTCTGGCACAAATGTATTTCCTTGACTTATTGTAAGATACTATATTCTGATAAATTACTGCTTCTTTAGTTAAGCTAGTATCCTTGTGGTATTGCTAACAAATTAGCTGCCAGATGATTGACTAAATTTATGTTTAACTGCCTTGGATTCCTCCTCCTTTGTCGGATAGATATTCTATACCTCAAAAAACCTGGTTTTAGATGGATAGATTTGTAAATATCTGGATATTTAACATTGTATACTTTATGGCTATTTTGATGTTTTCTGAATAGTTGCCAGTATCAATGAGTTTTGATGGAAATAATGAAGTTGATGGTTTGTGCATTTCGAAGATAATTTCAATAGCTCTAGATTTGACTAAACAGAAAATTGTTAGAGCTTCCCATCAGGTTTCTGCAAGTAAAATTCTTTCGATGTGTTTGAGATTTTATCTATAGAATGCTTAGGAATTGGTCTAAGTTGGGGCATCAATACTCTTGTCAGTTTATATCTCTCTGCATGATCATTTGTTATTTCTGGGTAATTTTAAATTTATATTAATGGTTTACATTTCATAAATGGGTTGATTTGCACTTCCACAAATGCTTTGCCATTTAAAATAGTAACTTATATTTTAGTATAGATTTTCGACACAAACACATAACTACATTAGGAAATGTGAGCAAATAGTTAGGCAAAAGGAAAACATCTCTTTTAGCGTGTCCCATTCTTTGGCGTTGTTTGGCTCAACTATAAGTTTGCTAATTATTTTCAAGTTGGCATATTTCCTAGTTTCTTCATGAACTTATGAGCTTCTCTGCTTGCAGGTATATGAAACGTTTAGCTGGTGAATTAAGTCCTGCTGCCGGTTTGAACTTCAGCGATGGCTACCAGGCAACTGCTGTATGCAAAGCCGTGACTAGTGGGGGAACATTTCTCACATATGGGAAGAAACTACCCAAGTTTGTAACTTATGATGGAGCAGCTCGCAAACAGGTTCAGTGGAATGCATTCCTCAAGGAGAAGCAGCTGCAAGTGTTAAACATGTGAGCAAAAATTTGGAACATGTTGTAGGGAGCAATGATATTTTCTTCACTTTTTCTATTACGATGGGAAATCATTAAGAGAGATGTTCTGAGTAATGCATCTTTCCTTGTGGAATTCTTCTGATGTTATTTTCGTCCCTGTTTGATTTAATTTGTGAGAACTGAGAAGCCAAAAGAGTTGCTTAGGAGAATGAATGTAAAAAGAGGATCTCATCGTTGCAATTTAGGCCCTTGCCCAACATGTACTGCAAGTGAGCAACTTGTATTTTGGTGTTGGAAATAATCAACTTTAGACAGCTGAATTTATAATCTTTCTTGTTCCATTTTATGCACAGCTCATAAATCAATAATCGTTGGGCCGTTGTCAGTTAATTTTCTGTACCCCTAATCCCAAATTGGCTTTCATGTTCATGCTCTGGAGTAAATCCATGCATGGGACACAGGATCTGCTTTGATTTTATACATGCAGTGCAGTCCACAAGTTTCAAGCTACATTCCAGAATGCTGTTCGCTCTACAACTAATTGAAGGCAATGATAATTTCCAACAGCAACGAAAATGGTTTTGTTCTCAATGTTCAAGGTGTACATTTTATTGTTCATATAATGGCAAGTTCTACAGTGGGGTTGAACATTACCAGGAGGAAGTGAGGAGCCAAGAGCTGCCCATTTCTTGCATATGGAACTCAGTTACACCTCCAAGCATTCTCTTCCAATATTCTTTCCCAAGACGGTCTTTTATCACATAAAAATGCAAGTGCAAATTACAATTGGGTAATGCTCAAGATTCAAATTCATTTTTTTTCTTCCAAGTAATTATTTGAGACGAGATCAAGTTTCTGACAATTGTGAAATAAAGAAACTAAAGATCATTTCTACAACTGGCAGAAACTGTACTACCACTTCCGAATCTCTTAAGATAGCTGAGATCTTCCAATTTGAAGAGTTTGCAGCCTCTAGATGTTTTAGGAACAGCATGACCCTGATCAAGTCCTTGACAAACTGCGATTCATCTGAACTGCTCTTCACAATAAGTTTCCATTTGGGTTTGGAGCATTCCTGCATATCAGATTAACACTTCATAAATGAATTTTTCTTATAGGCCAATCATTTGCTACCTTCTTGGAGAGATATTGCCTCGCTAAACGTCTAAGACTGCAATTGAGTATGAGATTCTGTACTCATATATACTGATGCTATAATATTGATGGCTATAATTATTCCCTACTCATAGTGAAAATTTTAGCAATGGTTAAGGATAAACTTCTATACCCCCACATAATTCGCATGCTCAAAGAATGACAATGCCCTCAGTCTTTAAAGGTGGCTGGTACAGTCGCTTCTGTAAAATATTCCTTTCTAACAGTCTCCACAGAACAAAACCTCACCTTCAAAAACAAATAAATTTTGCGATGAAAGAAAAATCAGAAAAGAATGGCCGAATGGTCACAGCAACAAAATTATTCAACGTTCAGGTAATACATGGATGGATTGGTTAGTAGTTGATACGAGATCTCTGAATTTCATTTCAGTATTACAGTATATGCAGATTAGAAGAAAAATGATCCCCCCCAAAAAAAGAGTATGATATTAATCAAATTTATAATCTTGGAAGTTATGATGCATGAACAGAATCGAAGTTGAGAATTTACTTCCATAAGGGTTGACACAGAACTACAAGTCCACATGACCAACTGTGCACTAAAAGCTAGAAATATACAGGTCCACAGTCTTAAATACACAAGATGAACTAAATAATTACTTGGTTAAGCACTATGTCTACAATTCTGCATGCCTTCTTAAAAATTTTATTCAATGGCACCTTAACAATGAACAAATAAAAGGTGAGTTGGAGGAAAAGCAGTAAGTTAGAAATTTTAGGGTTGGAATCAAATCTATTTGGTCAAACCTAAGCACAGTAGTCCATATAAATCATTTCATATGCAAGCACCTTATGTGCAGGCATGATGATTATGCTCTATGTTTGTGTGCACACGCTTGTATGCTGTTCAGCATAACGAATCTGCTGGCTACAGAGCTTCAAGAACCCTGCAAGCGTGTGGGTTACATATGCAATATTGTATGAAATATACATGATTTTATTTTAGCATCATAAAGGTTGTATTGTTTTAAAAACTACTAACTTCTGACCATATAACATACAGAATGCAGCATGAAAAAGTCTTTTAAGACTTAATTGTAGAAGGTCACTAGGACATAAATTTATGGGAAGCATGAGAATCATACCAGAGAAGTATATGATCTTAATAAGGGTTTGGTCAGCTGCCAAATGGGCTTGAATACAAAGGGAGCTTCCACAAAGAGGACTTGGCCCAACCGCTTTGGATAATAGTAGTAAAATACATCAAACTGGCGAAAAAGAGTAATAAATCAACTCACAAAATCAATAATACAATTTATCAGGAACTATTTCATAAAATAATCCAAACATATTTAACTGTAGGTAAAAATCATAACAAAAAGTTTTCTTTTTGAGAAGCATAACAAAGGGTTGAGAGAGAGAGTCAATTTAGAGTTATAGTAAGATTAAGAAAAGAAATAGATTCATCAAATATAGTTGGAATGAAGTATCTAAAATTTACCAAAAATGTTAAGAAGCCAAGCTCTGCGTTCTCAGTACCAAAGCCCCGGAGATCAAAAATTCCAAGTATATCCTCTTTCCCAGCAGGAAGTTTACTCAGTGCCTTCTCAATCAGAAAAACACATAGCTTCTCGTTTTCAGCAGGATCCTGAAGCTACAGCAATATCATTTAACACTTTGTTAAAACCATGCCAACAAAAGCCCATGGCTGTCCAAAATTTCCAGACAGGATTCATCTAGGAAAAAAATCTTTCTACAACTTCAAAATGCATCAACACCTAGATCTGAACAAATATAAATATTTATACTATCATTAATATCTATAATTCGTCAAAAAAAAAATATGGTCATCCTGAAATTTTTCTGAGAGGTCACTGTCATTTGTTGGGGACCGGCAGTTTGGTGGGTGCTACTGTATCCAAGAAGATGCAAGAATATCCTAAAAAGAGTGATGCGTAGAGCTTTCCTCCAGCATTCTAATAGTCTTCAAATTTGAAAACCATTTCAACTATCACTATTTTGGACAATATTTGCGGTTAATGAAGTACACTAGACAGAAACCAGCTCTATCACAAAAGATACATAACGATGGCATTCTGAAAATGCAGTCTCACCAACATAGTTGTGTGCCATGTATTGTTTCCTTTTGAAACCCACAACCTGACAGTAATACAGTTCATGCTCAGGGAGAATTACCTCCATTGCATGGACAAGTTAGATATTCAACAATCTTTAGACAAGAGATTTAATTAAAAGGTGTCCAAATCAAGCTAGAAGATTGACAAATTAAGAGAGCGGGTATTTCAACTTGCATACTTACTGCAGGGAAATGCTTGGATGCTACCACTATGAGCACTGGCCTATCATTGACATCAAGAAAGTCATGCACGTAGGCTTTCCCAGTTTGCGCAATACCTTTCACTGACTCTTCCGACAACTCAGACACTCCAAATTCTTGGCGCCATTTCTGATAAGTGTAGAAGGAAAACTGTAAAATGTATCCACAAACCATCCACAATCTTTATTTTTGGAGCATATTTACTTTCCAATGTAAAGCAGAAGGGCCAAATGTTTACAATGGCCACTCTTGTCTTATATAACCAACAAGCAATGCACTTGACTATGGTTCTTAACATGAAAATAGGTCGCAGTACAAAAAAGATCTTAAGAAACAAAGTTGCTTAGCCTTAAAATTCAGTAAATGGCACAAAGCTCCTCAAATTTGAATACTCATCTGAAGTCTTCATTTTTCAAAAAGCATAGACTGAACTGTAAACCAAAATGCCGACTAACAGTGAAATGAAAACATTTAAGTCATTCAGTATACTTCAAGAACCAATGCACTATTTGAGGATACAATTGCTTTAATCAATTTTGCAACAGCATCGTCAACTGAAAATTTCCTGTCCTTCAGAAACCAATGGATCATATCTTCATCATCTCTTCCATTTTTACCGATGGGTAAACTACTATAATCTCTTTCAAGCTTCTCCTTTACTTCCAAAACAAGCTGCAGGTGTTTAAAAAACATAAATTACAACAGCGTTTATAATGGCAGCAATCCCAAAGGCAAAATGAATACATATATAAGAATCAATTTGTGAAAAAATAACTCACATCACAAACCACCTCCATCTAGACTTATTTGAGATTCTCTTCTGTTAGTATTACGAGTCTACGACAAAACTGACAATAAGAAAAGCGAACAGAACATGGAGTCTAAGAGCAGAGTTTCTGCCCTCTTGGGTCTCAAACGAACAAATTTTCCCATTTGAAGCATAATAGCTGCTGCAAACTCGCAAAGCCTATTGCACCATAACAAAGAACAACTACTTGTGGCTCCAATTAAGTCACTCTTTCCAGCTAACACAAACCCACCAGGTCCTAAAATCCCCAATCAAGACAAAAGAAATAAAACCCACCATGATTACAATACCATAGTTCCCAAAACCTCAATTATCAAACCTTAACTACTAACCAAATCTAGTACAAACCCATGACAAATCCTAATACTCCGTTTGGTTGCTCAAAAAAATGATAACTTTCAACCCTAGTTGTAAGCAATAAAGTAGGCCTAGATAAAAATGCAGTAGGTTTTGACTCAGTAACCAGAGGGAGCTTAAATGTGAAAGAAAGTATCTAAAAGAACACAAATTTGTCACAATAAAAAAAGACCTACAAAGATTTTTCAAGTCAGTCAGCAACCAAATTAAGCTAGCTTAATCATGTCAGGAAAGAAAATTAGTAGTAAGTGTTGACAATATAAAGCTTTTCAGCAACTGAATATAGAGAAAGGGGAAAATTTAGCCTATTCTCAAAAATCAAAATATCACATATTGGTTCAACACAACAAAAAAAATAAACTGAATCAAATGCATACCCTTCTACATATTCAACTCCAAATGAGATTAACCCACTGATCACAAAAACCTTCATAAACTTTTAATAACCAAAGTTTGACTGAAGATAAAGAGCAAAGCTAAAACTTAAGTAATATTCACTGTCAGAAAAAAATAAAAAATAAAAACTTAAGTAATGTTAAAAATATAAAAGTATGAACAAATACTAATCGAAGCAGAAAAGTCTAAAACAGAGGAATGTTTCTCATATTAGAGAGAGAGCGAGAGAGAGAGATAAAGAGAGGAAAATATATACCTGTAGTGCAAGGCTTAAGCCACCATTCTCTTCTCGATCAAAGTACAACAGCTGCACAAAGCCAACTGCTTATTAAGATTTGTAGTACCAATACATAGATTAATAGACTAAAAAGAATGAAGCTAAGAGGGCTAATAGTATCTACTTGAAGTCTCTAATACAACTTAACAGAGTAAAAATTAAAGAAATCCTAGGAACTTATAAAACTAATCTCACAGCTTAATACCAAGAAGAGAAAATCAACAAAAAGTTGACTATCATTCTACTGAGCTGAAGTTCTTATCTCCCTGGTGAGTAAAAGTTCAATATTAAGAGCAGCATATGCCGACTATATGCAAAGTACAGATAAAGCTGAAAAGTAAAGAAGAATTGGAACACAAGTAAATGATATTCATTTGGCTGAGATTCTAAACTTAATGAGAAATCCCATAAATAAAATAAATAAATAAAATAAATAAAATAAAAAAACAAATTTTGAGCAAGTCCTTCAACTTCAGACCAATCCTTCCCCTTTCCAATACAACAAATTAAAAAGAGTACTCTAGCGAATTTGCTTTGGTTCTGAATGTTCATTAGGTTCTTTGACAAATATTCAAAGCCATAATGTCCACTAAGTGCCTCGCTCAATCATAAAAGGTCAAAACCCCGTGCCTTCTGCATTACCAGGCATATAAATAGTCATTACCCGGAAGATGATGGAAAAGCTAATAATCACCATCCCAGAAAGTTTCATTATAGTTTCACCATCCAGGACATGAGACCTAAATACAACTAAATGGAATGCCAATACAGTGCAGCCTTTTCAACTTGAGTGCCTTATCCATGTTTTCACGAAAATTTGTTAGCCTTGTGACCTTAAAACATAAAATCAACATACATCAATTTTGTTTCGAAGTACTTCCCAACAAAAACAGAGAACTAACAATGTCGACTTCTATTTCCTATAAGCAGATCTCATACTGTGCAATATTACCTTACTTCACTGATTAGACAGAAACCTTAGGAGCAGCAAAGAATATAGAAGTAGCAATAAGTTTCCATAGAATACATGTGCCAGATATCTATAATAAATACAAACCTTGAATTTGCTTTTATCAGATGATTGCACCCGGCACACAAATCCAGCCCACGCTTCCTCTTCTGTTATAGTAACAGAATAGAAGTGAGCACATTGCTTTTCAACCTGTGAAAAGAGGCAACGCTCAAAAGGCCACACAAACATCAAAAAGACAAATCGAACTAATAAAGCAACACCCTACCTTCCTAAAAACAGGTTGACCCAGTGGAAGCGGACGAACCGTGACCGTGCCGTGGAGTGCCTCCTCCAAGACAGTTGCTGATACAGTGGTCTTAATAGGTACGCCGAGTTTACTGTTATAGAAGAAACAGTAAACACAAACTTAATACATTTTTTGACAGAAAATGCCTCGAGAGGATCATAAAGATTACTCCAAAAGTTAAAACAACTAAACAAGAAGCACAAAGAAAGCAAAAGTATGAATTTACTTGAAAAAGGAAAAAAAAAATTCTTACCTAAAGAGTGCAGCAAACATGGTATTCACAGCCCCCAAACTTGAAAGATCTAGCTCCAATTCTTGACTTTCTGACTCAATAGCCTAGGCAAAGCACAATTATATGATGTTTAGCTATGCATTTTCATGTCAAATGGAAGACTAACGAAGCTGACAAAAGTTGTAACTAAGTGCACATTGGAAGTTCAACATGCCATAAACTACATTATAAACCACATAAAACAAAGATCTTTTCGAATTTTGAGAACTTTAAGATACATGCAGCTTCTTAGATATCTCACCTCAAAACCAGCTGTGTCATACTGACGCCGTTTGTCAGGGTCAGACAAGATACTATACGAAAAGGTCACCTCCTGAAACACATCAGCTGCTTTAGGATCATTTGCATTCTTGTCGGGATGATACCTGAAACAGTAAAATAGCAACATTTATGATAAGCAAAAATCACCTCATCATGTTGCTAATTAATTCATGCAGACTTCAACAACAACAAAAGACCACTTCGTTTACTAGGGGTAATTATAAAAGTCACCACACTTATGGAGTAAAAAATACTAGTAAATCTCAGAAAGAAAAAAAATGAAAGGAAAGCCTATGGCTTGCCGTTACAACCCATGCCTTGCCCTTCTAAACTCCCTATGGCTGTTTGGTAAGTTTTTGAATGGCTCCAGAAATAACAATAAAAGGAAAGCCTAGTTAATATTGGTAATGAAAAGCAGTCATACATGTTTGTTTTCACAGAAGTTAAATTAACATGGGCTTAAACCTGGTTTTACGGTTACCTGACAACCCTTATGTTTTCATGACCTTCAAAATTATGCAATAAAAACCCAACCATACACCTTTCCCATTACAAGGTTCCCATAACCTACATGTTTCACTTGCAGAATATAACAAAATCAATTTTGTTAAACGAGACAATAAAGTAGCAATACATAACTTGAATCAAGAAGTGGGTGCAAATCATTCAACTGTACACCCAATATCTTTCTAAAATTTGACGGCAAGTAAAACTAGAGCTAATGACTATAAGATCATAAGATTAGAAGCCAACACACCTATTCTAAAACTATAGTATGGGGTTTAGTTTCATGTAGCAGCATCATTTTCATTCAACTTTTCATGTTTGAATATGCCCAAAGCTATGGTCTTACATAGTGCACCAATGTCAATCAAAGAGGTGGCCTCCAATATTGTAGACCAACCTAATCTTAATTTTCAAATTCCAAATCCTCAGTAATGCAGTGTGATTCTTGATCTTGCTCAGCTTCCCCTAATCAGAGCTCTTCTGCCACTGCCATCATGTAGTATCTAGTTCTTGGGATTGCATCCCCTATTTAGGCTTAAATATAGCCTTTTCCTTTGACCAGGTACCAACAACCCCACCGGGTGAAGAGTCAACATTTGCTTCGTCACCTTCCTTCGATCATCCAAGACATATCCAACTACACAAAGTTAACTGGCCCAGGATCATAGCTGTAAGCACATTATTGATAACCTCAATTTCCAGACTTTGCAATTGGACAATGTATATAGGAAAATAGATTCGGTAAGTGCATCCCAAGCCTCATTTCTGGTTTGCTCCTTGTACCAACTAGCTGTTTTGTATAAGGCCCGAGGCCTCACCCTTTATTTACTCCTTAATGGTTTACAATCCCTTAAAAGACTAAGTTTGCACATATTTGAATCTAGAAAAAGACGAGATATAAACAATATTCTTGAGCTTGGTTATCCCGAAGAAGAAAATGACAAAGTTTATCATAAAACATGTTGTCGCTTCTCTATCCTATACAACCAAGTGGGAAAGTCTGTTCCAGGTTCTTGCGACCTAGTTTCCCTCACACCTAAACATTACACATTAGCCACAAAGCCCTTAACCTCAATCTTCAACCACTATTAGCTCTCTATCTTATTTTCCCCTCAATTGCAATTGGGGGAGAGTCAGAACAGCACCATATCTCAGATTATTCAACCAGGAGTCGACAACCGTCTCCATTGTAACAGTCTTGACAGTATTGCTCCGGCGTCACCCACCATCAAAATCAAGTAAAATTTCTATACAAGTTCTGGATACAGCTTTCTGGGTGGATTTGTGCATACTCATCATAACCGACATTCGAATCTAAAGAGAGTTTAATCTGTTACCTCCTCTCACAATTAACATTTGAACGCACAACTACAAATTAAAAGAACAAGAAAAAGAAAAGCTTAGCTCCCTCTTAAGTAAAGATCTAAATAATAGAACATCAAACCTAAAATTCTTATATAATGAATCATTCACAACGACTATGAGGTCAACCTGGGAATAAATACTGCAACTTTCACTGAAACAATATTTGCCTTCAAAGCTTTAAATAAAAAAGTATTTATCTTTGCGGAAAAAAAAAAGAACATACTTGAGAGCCATTTTTCGGTAAGCGCTTTTAATTTCTTGGTCAGTGGAGTTCCTCGAGACACCGAGGACCTCGTAGGGGTCCCGCCGGAGCTGCTTCGCCGCATCCTGATTCTCCGATTTTGATCGATTCGCTGGCATTTTTTTCGAATGCACAGCAGCTCAAAAAAAAAATTAATTATTGACCAAAACCCTAGAAAACACCACCGAGAAACAAAATCTCCGGCGAATTCACGAATCTGACGTATAAATCCTCCAAATCACTCCTCATTCCCCATCAATTTTTCAGGGATAAAGCAGAGTTTACCGAGAAAACCTAACGAATAGGAGAGAGAGATGAGACCATGGAGGTCCAAGCTGGAGCTTACCAGGAAAGAGAGAAGACGACAGCAATTTGGAGGGGAAATTAGGTGTTATTTTGTAATTAAATTAAATATATTGAAAAAAATTTAAATATCGTGGGCCAGTGTATGTAATGCGCGCGATGCGCAGTGCGCACTGGGTTTCCTTGGATGTGGTTTTGTGGGATTTTCACGAGTGACGAGCGTGCGTAGATACCAAGCCGCGGGATCAGGAGGATGCGCAGTGCGCACTGGGCGCATGTAAGAAAGCGGGTAAGACAATTTAAATGATGTGTAAGAGGTGGGAAAGGCCACGGAGGGCCAGAGTGGATTGATGCCATAATCAGAGTTAAAAAGTTCAATGTCATTGAAATCGCAATCAATGGGTTGGCCTAAAAGGGAAAGTTCACCTTCAAACATTCATGAGTTCATAATTTTATTTTCTTGTATTATTACACTAATAATTTCTCTATCCTAAAATAACTCTCATATTTAATTACTATTTCTTTTTATAGATACTGATTTGTTAATAAATGATTTTTTTACTTTCTACTCTGTTAACAAATTTTAAAAACGAAGAAAAGATGACAGTTTTTGTGAGACAACAATTTTAAAAAAATAAAACAGTTTTAGCGGGACTGAGTGAGTATTTAATAAATTAATACTATTTCTTTAATTATCTTGAATTTTAACTTGTTTATCATTTGAGTTCATCAAATATACGGTGCACGTGAATATTAGGTACTTGCTGAATATTTTTTTATGTCATAGTTTAAAAAGTAATTAATTTGTTGGTTATATTTACCCAATAGGGAATTAAACTAGGTTAATTTAAAACAAAATGAAATGGGTTATTAGAGAGAGAAAAGATCCAAACCATACATGTTAATTGCTTAAATTTCACATGCAAGTGTTGTTTAGGAGAGAGGAATGAGGAACTATTCTCTATCAATTTTGGGCATGCAATAGTGTGTGTATTATGGTGATTTTTTCTCCTTTTGGTTAGTGAATGATGGTCCTGAGAAAGTCCAAATTTCAGGTGTATCTATAAAGTATAAAGGGTTCAGAGAGAGTTAAAGAGACAAATGTGGTGGTTGCAAAATGCAAATGCTATTGATGACAACATGCATGCATGCATGCAATAATTTATATCAGGTAGATTTGGGGTTTCCTTAAAATTTGGCCCTTCTATCCACAAATAGTTTATCTCATATTAAATTTTGCCATTTTAGGGTTAGGTTTTAAATGACACCAAGTAAAGGATTTGGGTAATCTTGGAGTACTAATTAAGTATAAATATGTACACAATTATGTGCATCACCCCTTTACCAAGAATTTGAAGTAATTTCTCATGGTTGCAATTCAAGAAAAATAAACAAAATAATAATTAAGTGAGATAATTTCCAAAGAAAATAAATCCAAACCTACAACTGTCTAATTACAATAGAGGATCGATTCAACTAAAATCTTAAGCTGATAGTTGAGGACCCAAAAATTGGTTTTATGTTCTAACACGCTACCTCACGTACAAAGCCAATTGCACAAGCTCTTCCTCTTACCTTGTGTTGGATTTTAATTAATTATGAAAATTGGGTTGCGCCCATGATTTGAACACGTGACCGTTAGTTCAATATGCTTTGATACCATAGTCAGAGGAAAGATTCAACTAAAAGATTAAGCTGATAGTTAAGGGCCCAACAATTAGTTTTATGCTCTAACAAATTAAAATTTAGAAGTTAAAGTGCACATAAGTAGATTGTGGACAACTTTCTAATTTCCACGCTTTGATCATTTTTTGTTTGTGGTTTTGAATTTTGGGCAGAGATTAAATAATGAAAACCTATGTAATTGATGGTTATTTGAAGATGTGGGGATGATAAGCGGTGAATAAGGTGAATTAGTTACTTAGATCATACGCGGTTAGATGCGAATTATAAACCATATATGCAATCAGTTAAGAGTTCAAACACATATATATTATTTGGTGATTATTCAAAAGATTTTTTGACATTTTCGGTTCCTAAACTTTCACACTTATTGACAATTGGTACCTAAATTTCACGAATTTCACATTTGGTATCAAAAGTTTAAAAAACTGCTTCAATTATAATCCTACCATCTCATTCCGTCCAAATCCATTTCAAGTGTCATTAATTTTAACTAACTGTCATTAAATTTTTAGTCAAATAGCATAATTGTTAATAATCAAATTTCATTTTGATTGTTTTTACAAAAAAAGAAAGAATAGAGAGAGATGGAAACAGAAAAGCAGAAGAGAAGAAGAAGCACAGCGGCCTGGGCTAATCATGGCAAGGAAGGAATGAGAAGAAGAAGAAGAAGAACCAATGAAAGAGAAAAAAGGAAGAGAAGAGGAGGGAGAAGCACGGCGGGGAAGTGGGTTGAGCTCCGACGAGGAAGGAGAAAGAAGAAGAATAGAAGAAGAGAAGAGGTTGTGGCTTGCTCGCCATCATGAAAGGAGGTTGTAGTGAGGAGGGGCAGATCGGGAATGGAATGGTAGATATGTGGAGAAGCTCATGCGGGAAAGGAAGAAGGTGTAGCCGCGAGGTGCTTCAATTTTAACATTATTATGTTTTCAGTTTTTTTATTTATTTAATGCTTGTTTGTCAAAATTAGCACTGATTCAGATGGAATTGGATGACATAATTATAACTGAAGTGGTATTTTAAATTTTTGAATACCAAATATACAAATTTCTAGTACTAAAAAGGTTAAAAAAATATATTCAAAAACTTTATAAACATATTTCACTAATGTCATAGAGAATACTGATGTGATAAAAGTACTCATACGAAATTGAAATCATGTGTCTGTAAATTAGTAATAACAATCATTTTCCAAAAGTCCTAACATACTCTATTTTTTTTTTAAGTTTTCTTATTAATTAATTAAAACAATTTTGTCATTTTTATTTTGGATGTATACGGTTACCTAACCTATACCTTTCTCTATGTTAGGCTTAGTATTCTCCAAAGTGATTCGCGTTTTTATTAGATGAACCTTTTAATTTAAATATTAATGTAACCTAATCGAGCATGACTATTAACCTATTACATGTGCCGACAATAGAGTGGTTAATTAGAAATGAACCCTACTCTGTGTGTTGTCTGCATTTCTCAAACAATTAAAATCATCTTTCATATACTACAATGTAGGTACTAGTAAGAATTACATTTACATCTCAAATTTTAAATTAAATGTATTAATAATGCGGTCTCTAAAGTCTTATTAAGTGTCCCACATCGATTAAATGTGAGGATTCCAGTCAACTTATAATTAAGATGGACTACTCCACTCAAAGCCAATTGATTTTGAGTTGGATGCCTTAACTAGTCTAAACATTAAATACAAAAAAAAATGAGTAGGTGCATTATATTAATAAATAATAAATTAACGTGCCTCCATCTGTAATTTGATAATTCAATATTATCCTTCCAAAATTTAAGTAATTGATTTTGTTTTCAATTACACGAAGGAAGGTACGAGGGATTTAATTTAAAGGGTTAAAGAGTGAGTGTGAGTGAGAAAAGATGACCCAACACCTAACTACAGAGCACACCAAAGTCAAGTTCAAGTTCAGTCGACGAAGTACTCATAGATTTCTTTAGTTAGGCTTCTGGTAACGTCAACTCTTGAGTGTTGACTTGACAGAGATACTACACCTGTCACCTGATCAATTGTTCTCCTCCTTGGTCGGCCTAGATTTTCTAATGGACCTACTCAGTAATGGGCTTGGGCTCGACACATTACATTGACTTCATTTTAATTTTGTTCATTTCAGTAGTTTGGCACATTTAGTCTCGCTGGTAGAGCCCATCACTCCACCTCTAGGCCCTAGACTCTAGTTGGTGACATGGGTTGATCCAGCCCAGTTGGGTTGGTGCCACAACTAGAAACAATAACACAGTTGGGCCTACAAAGAAAAATACGGTAGCATTTTGCCACATAATAATTTGGATCACTCTTATACGTAATCCACTAATTCTTCGCCAATGTGATACGTTCGTTAAATGGAGTTTGACGGACACTGACATAGCAGACATAACTGGGAGAAAAAAAAGAGTTGAGCTGGAGCTGAGTCAGCTAAGTGGGTCATTCCATACGGATTGTAGCCTCCCCGCAGCTGAAAAAATGGCGAATGTAATTTCGGTTGGAACTAGAGGGCTAATTTGGCATCGCCCCCTCGTACCTCTCGAATTCCTCCTCCAAACCGGACACCATAGGCATCGACGTCGCGATGTTGAAGTTGTGGCCTTCAATTAAGGCTTATGTTGGATGTTTAGGTTTTACACTATAAGGTGTGTCGGATTTCGATTAAATACTCTGCTTGACGCAAATGAACAACCAGGATTCTCAGGGTAATTAA
>JAYMTT010000187.1:0-16760 GCA_036898025.1 Hypseocharis bilobata
TACTATAGCTAAGCACAACAATAGCCTATTTTAATTGCCACTGCTATCATATGAATTGATCGTAAATACAGTGTGTTTTAGCTTTTGCATATTATTTTTAAAAATATTACATCTTAGTTAGGTAACTATTCTAAATTTGTGAAGACGTGCAATTTTAAAAATATTACACCTTATTTAGGTGATTTTTCTAGCTTATGCCCATAATATTGATGATATAATCCCACACCGTCCATGAAGTCTTAGTCAATTAGTTAAGGTTGATACTATGAAACTTTGGAGATTCAAAATTCTTTGCATAAGTCATAGGTCCTAAGTATTGAGTGTAGCATGCAGGCAGAAATCGAGTAAGACACAAGATCGTAGCAGACATAAATTGTGAATGTGTAATTTGTTTGGTTGCTTTAGTTCGGTAACTATTCTAGATACGTGATGACGTTCAATTTCACCTAATTCTATGCTTGTCCATAATAAAGACGGCGAGGAAAACCTCACACAAGCATAACCCAAGAAATAAAGGAAAAAAAAAAGAAGAAAAAAACAGCAAAACAGGAAGTGTGAGATTTCAAAAACCTTCCTTCACGGTATGTCACTGATCTGTCTTCTCTCTCTCTCATCGCTGTTTCAACAACAACAAAAGCACCTTCATACCTCTCTCTCTCCTCGGTTTCTCTCTCTTTCTCTCTCTCTCTTTGGGAAACCCTAAGACCTGGTTCCTTCTGCTAACCAGGGTCAGGTCCCAACACTCTCTTCACCTCACATAGATCTCTCATTTCTCTCTCTCAGCTCTCTCTCTCTCTCTCTTCACTGATCTTCTTCTTCTTCTCCAATTCGAAAATTTTCCAATTAGGCACATTCCACAATGAACGACCTTCTAACGGTAACAATTCTATGCTCATTTTACCTCAAATTTGTTCAAATTTTGTTTATAATGTGATGTCTTGTTGCAAAGTTTTTGTTTTTAATTCAAATTTGTTTTGTTTGGACTTGTTTTGGAGTTTCTTCATCTGGGTTTTTGTCTTGATCCCTGCCTCATTACGATAGCTATTTTGATTTTATTGGATCTTGTTTATTACTATATATCATAAAGTTTAGTTATTTTTTATTATTTTTTTCTGGGTTTTGTTTAGATGTTGAGGAAACACAAGAAAACAGAAGGATTTGGAACTATGAATTGTAAAATTTTCATGGCAGGGGACAAAAGTCAACTAAGGGAAATTTGAGTATTTAGCTTATTAGTTTGTGTGACACTGTGACTATTTGGTAGCTAAAAGTATGTGAACTATTGACTACTCAATAAACTAAAGCAACCAAGTTAAGAGATTTTGAGTCATCGGTCGAAAGAATGTTTTCTGATAAGAGTATGTATAAGTGCACCATTATAATTCTAACCGCAATGTAAGAGTTTAAAGATGCCGGGGAAGATGAACAGCATATCCACTTAAAGATTTTCATGTAGAAATTTTTTTAAATGGGGGCATAGTTGAATTGCCTTGTTAAAATAGAATGGCTGTTGAGATTACAAGGAATTTTGAGTTAGATCCATCATCAATAATAGGACTGTGAAGTAAGCTGGAAACACTGTCAGGAATCAGGATTTATGGTGTAAAATCAATTTTCCAGAAGCTCATGAGCCCACCATTTATATTTCAACTTTAAATGTAATGATGACTGGGAGGGAGCATCACTGACTAATGAGTTATAGTTTCCGATTAGGCACATTCCAGTTTTCGATTTTTCGTAGTGTGCTTATCCGTTGCAAGTGCTCCAAGAAAAGAGTTATAGTTTTATGTATGAAGTTCTTCAGCCTTTTATGTCCAGCTTCTGTTTCTTTTTCCTCAAAATAAACGTTTACAGTATATGGACAATTGGGCTCTCTTCAATCCCACAAATATATAAAAGTCGGCTCACTGTGCTATTGGCGACATGTCCAACTTTCTTTCTTTTTTTCTGAATTTTGTCTTGCTGTGTGTATATTGACTGATATGTGGGCTAGTGGCATTTTTGGAGTACAAGTCATTTTATTTCTAGATAGGCTGGTTTTGATTTTGATGGATTCAAAAGGCTTATCGTCTAATGTTTTCAAGTCTCGTAAATCTATGTGTAAAAGTGTTTTTTATTCATTTAGATTTGGATTTTCAAGATGCAATGAATATTATGTGTCACAGCAGACTCCCGAATGGTTGAAAATAGGTCTTTGTTATGTTGGGTTGTACATATTGACTTGGTGACCTTTTGCAGGATTCGTTCGAGCTTCCTCGGGGGCAAGACTCTAGAAGTAGAGACATTGAATTAGGAGCACATGCTTCGGCGAATTCAGGAGAATTGGGCTTGGAAAATTTCTTTAAAAAGGTGCATTAACTTTGTTCATTTGGGTCTTCTTTTTATGCGTAAGCAAGGACAAGGATCTGTGTTATTATCTTTTTAAGTTCTATTATATTTCTTGGGTTTCATAAACATGCTTATCCTATCTGCCTCTTAAGTCTATATGTCCTTATTTATTTCTTTTCCAGGTTAATGATATTGAGAAACAAAATGAAAAGCTGAATAGTTTACTCAGAAAGCTCCAGGTATAACCTTTGTCATCCTTCTATTTTGCACGTTATTATCTGTCATGACGATTTAGCGAACTGTGTTTTCAAGCAATGTATTATAATTTGTTTCAAATATATTTTTCAAGTTCAACTCTTTGCCCTTGCTTTTTATATTTCTCTTTCTAGTGAAAATGAAGCAATGTGAACTGAGATTCATAGTTATAAGATGAAAACAATAATGTATTAACATATTCTGGGAAGCATGAATATTTGGAGTTAAAAGTGCAGGGTCATATTCATGCCTGTGATAAATTTAACGCATGGGCTAGCTAATGAGAATATTTCAGTTGACCTCAGTTTCCAGTAAGTAACATGGCTTATCTAATGTAACTGCTCATATGATTAGAAACTACTGCATTTGCGAATTAGTGTCTTTGTTGACTTAAATATATTAGTATATTAATTTTCTTGCAATTAATCTATGCAGGATGCACATGAGGAGTCGAAGGCTGTGACCAAGGCTCCTGCCATGAAAGGTAATCTTCTAATTTGTTGCTTCTTGAATGCTTGTTTCATATGTATGATCACTTTCTATTTCTTTGTTTGTTTTTTTTTAAAGGTCTATTTTTTTTTTATTAAAACAAATGCCATTCATGCTTAATAAAAATGCACATAAAAAAGATGCATAAATATCAGAAACTAGATCATAAAGTCCATTTATATGTCATGCAAATGGTGACATGTTTATGATAACATGGTATGATTAATTTCACTGTTCTCCTTGTTGCATTTTTGCATCCTTTGAAAACGAATATTTGGAGGGTATAGTTATGTAATCCCATTTCTTGCAGAAATTTTGATGAACTCCGGACTTATGACACAACTATGCAATCATTAAGTGAACTTTACAAGATGTTATAACAATTTAAAGACATTAACAAGTTCCAAAAGGTATTACAATGCTCGAATGAAAAGCAATGAGCCATCGTGGTGGAACTGTCATCCGTGAAAAAAGCATCCTCAAGATGCTGCTACGATTACACGGACCTTCTTTTTCTCCTCTGACCAAAAGGAAAAGAATAAAACTACAAGATAGCAAATGACTTGTTAAAAACTTCAATTATTTTTACTAGTTGTCACCTTATTATGATATCATTTGGCACGTAATTTCCTTAGTTGGAGCAACATATGCTATATTATTTCAGTGTTGTGGGGTTCAACAACTTCCACTTTTCATTCACCTTGTAATTTGACACGAATAACTTGTTATGTTACAAAACGTAGGATAATAGTGAAGGTTAGAAACCAATTTGCATTTGTAAGCATACCAACTTGATCCTTGTAATGGGCACGTGTGAAAAATAAGTAACAATAAGCAACATTTTCCGATTAGTTTATGGTTGATGACTACATGAAAGTTGGCTGAATGAAAATCACTCGTGCAAGATGGAAGTTATGGATGGTAAAAGCATTGATTCAGTTATGGGACATAAAGAAGTTGCCTCCTACAATCTTTCCATTACGGGTGCATACATATATGATAATGTATCTATGTATTCACAATTCAATGATCAACTATTAAATTCTTCTATGGCTAAATCCAAGTTTCCACTCTATCCACAAAATTTTGAGTAACACATTACCTTTTCCCTTGATTATTCTACTTGCCAACAATCCATAATATTTTTTTTTCTTCCCCTTAATTTTCATTTTTCCTCTGTCTTTCCTCCATTTTCTTTAACTCAATAGTCATGCTGGTCTTGTTATCATCTGCAGCAATTAAGAAGCGAATGGAGAAAGACGTTGATGAAGTTGGAAAAGTTGCCCGTTTTGTAAAGTCAAAAATTGAAGAACTGGACAGAGAGGTAAGATCTTGTGCTGCTTTTATGTCAATAATTTGTTGTCTTTTGATTGCTCATTTGATTAATTATTTTCTTCTCTTTTTCTGGTTTAGAATTTAGCAAATAGACAGAAGCCTGGCTGTGGGAAAGGAACTGGTGTAGACCGATCAAGAACAGCAACAACACTGTAACTTATGCTCCAACTTTCCTTTTAATTTGTTCTTTTTCTTCTTTACCCCCCGCGAATTAAGATATAAATCACCAATAGTTGGCTCCCTTTCAATCTTGGTTTACATTTATGAAGCTACTACTTTAGTTTATGCATCAATTTCCTGAAAATCTCTTTATTTTCCTTATCCATTTTTAGAAACTTAAACTTTTAGAGAAGCTACTATCTCACGGTAATACAGCTCTAAATGTCACGAAGTTTATAACTTCTACTTGATACACAATGCATTTTTGTGATGTCCTGATGAATTTTACTGAAGTTGGTGAGTCTGACTTGTTTATTATCTTATTTTGTTGCAGTGCCTTGAAAAAGAAGTTGAAAGATAAAATGGCTGAATTTCAGGTAGGTCAAATATATATAATTTCATGGAAGGTCCTATTCTTGCCCATATGTCTTTCTTTTAATTCTGCTGTGCTGAAAATATTTGCAGACTCTGAGGGAAAACATTAGTCAAGAATATCGGGAGGTCGTTGAGAGGCGTGTTTATACTGGTCTGGATCTTTACTTGTTACTCATTGATGGTGATATGTATTATCCATGATATAAAGTTAATTGTTTGTATTTGTTGTTTTTTGTGATATCCAGTTACGGGCACCCGAGCTGATGAAGAGGTAAAATTTGTTCTATGCTCCAATTTCCAAGTAAATCATGTATTTATCTAAGTTTGTGTTTCTAATCATTCAACTATGTTCAGACTATTGAGAGATTGATTGAAACGGGTGACAGCGAACAAATTTTCCAGAAAGCAATTCAGGAACAAGGGCGAGGCCAGGTTTGTGTTTCTTTGTTATTCCCTTACGCCTTCCATTTTAGAGAAATTTCTTGGAAATGTGAAAGATATAGGCCAGTTTGATATGCCAGGATAAATTGACGAAATATGTTGAATCTGGGTTCATTACTTGAGCTTCCAACCTGCCTCTGAAGTTTGCTGCAGGACTTGACACTCAATCTAATTTAATCCCATCTATTTTCGCCTTTTATTTATTTTCTTTTTGGGAGTGGGGTAGTCATGGTTTTATATACAGATACATTTTTGTGTTTGCAGATAATGGACACCTTGGCAGAAATTCAAGAGCGTCATGACGCAGTTAGAGATGTGGAGAGGAAGCTTCTTGATTTACAACAGGTTTTTAATAGTTTATTACATTCATGTATACTGCTTTAATGATAATATCTAGTCATGAGATATCTAACTTAAAACATTAATAACATGGACTTGATATTTAAGGTAGTTTCACATTATCACACTTAAGTGGAATCTTTATCAGCTGCTTAGGGTCAATTTAATCATGAGCTTGGCTGGTGTTGAGACGAGCCTTATATCCTTCATTTGCAACTAACATAATGTCATAAAGTCCAGCTCAATGCAAACAGCCAATAGAATCAATAAGCCATCTAGTGGGCTAAAAAAGGACTAGGCTTAGTATGTCCTAGCTATGTGCCAAAAATATGCACAACTATGGGGTGGGGCCACAGAGCATTAACGTTGGGCGGTACCAGGTTTTGTTGGCAGATTGTCTGATCTGGATTTATGGTATGGTCAATGATGTCAAAATTATGTCGATAGTGATCTCTTGAATGAGCTCTCTCTAAAAGATTGGCTTTTTCTTGCCCTTCTATAACATGAACTACTACCAATGCCAACATTTTGTTGTAGGTTTATAGTGCATGCATAGTGGGACATGGGAGATACGTGGGATATATGTGTGCATGTTGATTACCGGAGGAGCAATATTAGTCATTGTTTAAGATACTATACATAGTAAATTCAATGTCCGCTCTTTTTTGCAGATATTTCTGGATATGGCAGTTTTGGTAGATGCTCAAGGGGAGATGCTTGACAATATTGAATCACAGGTATTCATTAACATCAGAATTCCCGCATCAATTACTAATTAAAATTTTTTTTGCAGTGTTTAGTATTTATATATGAGGGTTCTTGAAACTTGTTGATATACCGATATCCGCTTCTGTTTTTCTTGTTGTCAGGTCTCAACGGCTGTAGATCATGTGCAGTCGGGGAACACTGCCCTGCAAAAGGCAAAGAAGCTACAGAGGAACTCGAGGAAATGGATGTGCATTGCTATCATGATTCTTCTTATTATTGTTGTAATCATAGTTGTGGCCGTGATCAAACCGTGGAGTAGCAACAAGGGTGCTTAGATGGTTGGTCTACCATTTTCAGTGTATAAAATTTATAAATATACGAATCGTGTTATTGATACTTGTGTACCCCATTCCAGCCAGCAATTTCTGTTAATAATTTGTTGTCCAAGTTTTGACTGGGTGTCTGAGCCCGCGGTTTCTTCATAAAGCTAATGTCCCAGAGTGTGAACCTGTTTCAGCATAACGTATTACACTATTCTTTTTATATTAAGAGAAAAGATGTTAATTTTTAAGTTTGATATATGAAAGAATACTTCTGCTTTTCTCTATGGTTTCTTTCTTGATGTCATGTTTGGCAGTCCCAAAATCCTCTTAGCAAGTCTGCATGCAAATGTTGTTTTTTTCATTGTTCTTTTTAATATTTTTTATTATCAATGAAGTCTATTTTTTAAGAAAATTAAAAGTCTCATATGAATAGCTTAGGTATGAGCATTCGATTATTGGTTTCAATTCAAAACTAATAACTGAATTTTAGACGTAAAAAAATAAATATTGATGCATCTCTTAGGAGGAAGACAAAGAAAGACCAGTTGTTCCTGAGGATATGGTGGTTCGAGTTCCTTTATAGTCAGTTAAATTACAGCTCTTAAGAAGATTAACAAGCCTGCTAATGCTAAGATACGAAGAAAATTCAGGTACTTTAACTTCTGCATGTTTTTTCAGGGTCATGAAATGGTGCAAAATATTACTCTAGCCAATCCTAACAGAAGATAAACACTTTCAGATTCTATTTCATGGAAAGGATAGTGTTTTTTACATGCATATTACAGAAACTAGTCCAATATGCCAACAAAGCAAGCAAGTTTATTACACAATAAGTAAATAAATCCCCCTTCACAGAAACATAAATAATTTACAAACAACTGAATCACAAGTTCTTCCATTTCAAAATCAATTATTAAATGAATTCCCATATAATACCAAAATGACAATGAAACTTGAAGCCCAATTCAAACTTGTAGCTCAAAATCGAACCCATATCAGAATTGTCACTAAAAACGAGAGATTTAACATCAATTTGAATGCAAAATTATCAAAATCGATAAACCCATTTCACAAAACCACAATTAAAAGTCACTTATTTGAAAAAAGCAACAACAATTAGTAAACATACTCGTCCTTTTGAGAAGAGCTGGAGACCCAAATTAACACAAGACTCAGCCGTCGCTGTATTGGTCTCCGGCGACGGCGAAGTAGACGGCGAAGAGCAAGTGATGATGGAAAAACGAGTCTTCTTTTGGGAATTCAAATGGGTCGGTTTTGTGGCAAGCCATGATCTTGTTGTTGTTGTTGTTGGGTTCGAGAAGCAGGGCAAGCTCTGGTTCAGAGCAAGAGAAGCCACAGCCATTGAAACTTCATGCAATACACTCTACGGTTCTATCTACTCTAATCACTCTCAATTTCTACACTCGGGTATTCGACCACAGTAGCGATTGTGTGCCACGCGCTATACAGGTTCGACCCATAAAAACGACGTCGTTATTTTATCGTGGCTGGGACCTGGGAGGCTACACAATTAGCCCTAGCCCCAATTTTGATTTAGACAGATTCGATCAGAAAGGTAATCCAGTAACTTTCTCCTTGTCCTCCTCGTACATATACATAATTTTGTACGTATATGTATGTATATATACAATTGCAGTAACACAGATACTTAATTTTGGAGTTTCATCTGATGATCTGATGATTCATTTGACACAAACAATTGATCACCCAAACCTGGGATTGTTTAGCTACATTAGTTTAAGGTTTAGGGTTCTTGAATCTTTGAAAAAATTCCATTTTTAATAGTTGTTCTCTGATCTGATAATAATTGTCAAATTTGTTTGATTTTGAGGTATTTTTGTTGTTTACTTGTTTCCATGGATTTTTTCTGGTATACCCATGAGCTGCTTAAGCAATGTGAAACAAACAGGGAATCTTCTAGAAGAACTGCAGAGTAGAGTAGTGGCAAAAAAATAGATAAAGAGTAAATTTAATCAATCCACACACTTGGGTCTGGTTCTTAACAAGAAATTTTAGTACAGTTCTATAGCAATTAGCAACGATTAGTTACTATCTTTTGTTTACTGGAATGTGAAACATTTCTTTAACGTTACTCCAATTGCAGCATTGCGGTTTAGAACTATTGTTGTAATGTGCTTTTCTGGGATATTTATCTGCGTTGCGTTCATTATGGTTGTCTTGTACATAACAGGGAAATCCTGGCAGTTGGCAGTGCCTTGGACTGTGGCAACATGAGAGATACGATCCTTCTTGTAAGTTTTCTTTAGTATTTTCCCTGATTGTAGAAGATTTGTTTTTTCTTATTAATATCACTGATATTAGTTCAGAGCTTGTTGCTTTTAGTTATACTGTTTTTGAGGGACTTTTTGTTGTTTTGGAATTATGATCTATGATTTGGTTGTTTGACTTGAGACATTACCATTATACATCATTTTTTTTTCTTTATTAATAGACCAAAATAATATTTGTAATTACAAGTTTGCTTATCTGATGCTTCCTGTCCCTGTTTAATGCGATCCGAGCACGATTAATATGTACTGTCCTTGCTAGTACTAGGGATTTATTCCAACGAAACAGATAAGTTATTAATTAAACACATTAGAAAAAATAACAAAATTAAAAATAATAATAATAATAATAAAAGATGAGCCAGGGACCAATAGTTTTTTTATCATTTGCCTGAACAAGTTAAGTTCATTTGTTTAGTTAATTAGATGAAGGATTATAAAAAATAAAGCAGATAATCCAAATTCAGTCAGGAAAGAAAGATGGTATGAATTGATCAAAGCCAAAATGCGTTCAACCTAAGAAAGAAGAACATTCTCAAGTTATGGCATTCGAAAGATAATTAGATGATTCTATGCAAAGTTGCAAACAATTATTAAGATTACACACTTGCCCTAAAAACTCAATCGAAAAGGTATCTTCATGCCTGTTTTCACATTTCTCATAACATATCAAAACGTAGGTTTCTCACTCAAGGATAAGCTAGTAATAGATTTTATATATATCAACTGACACCAAAGAAACCATTGAAGTTGTACAGAAACAGTGTATGCTTCACCATATCACAACTCCTGCAAAGTGAAAGTGTAAATGAGTCACCTATAATGCTACATCATGTCGTATTGAGGAATCGTACACATCATTACATCCACATTCAAAAGAAAGCAACCTACTTTCATGTTAAAGCTGGTTATACATCTTGACATCTTGTTTGGCTCATTTTTTTTTGCTCTTCAATGTGTCCAAAAGGCTGCCTCCACTATGCTGCTTGCAAGAACAGTGCTTACCAACGCATACTCTATAGAAAGCTTTTCTGGTCGACCCTTTTGTCTTAATGTGTTAGTGTTCCTCATACGGATATGTTGCGTGGTTTTCATCAGAAAGTGGATTGGCTAAGTAGATGGGGTCAGGGAATCTACTGTCTCCATGAAATTTCCGCGGGGATCTGTTACAACCCAATCCTTATGGTGATTCTGGTCATTTGTCTTCTAACCTTTCAGATTTTCTGAACTTTTTTCATTACACCCTGCATCCCCCTTTTATCCAATATGGTTGAATAATATAAGCAAATAATTCAAGAATAGGAAAAGTTTTGGCTAATCCAAAGAACTATTAACTTGCTAAATTTCCAAACACCTTTATAAATTCTGGTGCATATTCTGAACAATTTAAGATGATACACAAAATCTTCTTCTGGGATTTGTTTGGCGGAGATGGGGGTGGTGGTGGTGGTTGATTTTGTTGTCTGACACCAATTACCTTCATGCTATCTCGTGATGTTTTCCTATTTCTCAAGTTGAAATGGTTATCCACTACAGGCAAAACTAACTACGGGGTTTTTCCACCTGTGGATAAGTTCAGGGAGGAATGTTTCCAAGTATGTAAGGAAATGATGATGCTGTGGTTGGCAAGTTCTTGAATATTATTGGGAGAATACTTCCAATGGGGTATTGGAGGACACCATGATTTGTGTGATCGCACGCGATGTGGTCCACTCATGGAGAATCACAGTCCAGTGTAGCTCCTTTCTCTTGCATCATCAGTGACTACCCAGGTATGGAAAAATATTTCTACAACACTAGCATTAGTGTTTCACTGTCTAGGAGGAGAGCATCCGTAGGGTGCTTCTCACTAGCTCCGAGAAAAACAAAAACAAAAACAAAAAAAGGAAAAAGAATATCACGAAAAGATGTGGTGAGCACCAACCTCATTTTAATGGTTCCTGTTAAAGATATCGATTAAGACAACGGCCGGTTGCTCTGTGGATAAGGATATTTGCTGACATGCAGTCCTATCGAGCATCTCCAATTCAATAAACGGTTTAGATTGTTTCTTTTCCTTTTTGTTGCAATAAGCCTCTTGATCAAATCTCATCACTAAGAAAAACATCATAATTCGTTGCGATCCAATCCACGTTTATTAATATGGTTCGTAGGAATAACTTTATTTTGATGGGGTATGTGAATGACGTTTTGATACCTGCAACTTGACTTAGTTGTTTTGTTGATCTTACTAGTGCTCCTTATTAACCACCAGAATTGCCTTTCAAAGGAAAGATGTAGGGTTTCCTTTTTGTATTTTACACCATATTTATTCTTAATTTGTTTGAGGGACAGAGGGTGGGTACAGATACCATAAAGAAATAGATCAGTTTGATTTTTTTAGCTTCGCACATGCATATATTGAGACAAGAAACAAGCAAGAGTTCTCGTATGTGGACAATTCATGATGTCGAACCAGATACTAATGATCTCCATTTTGTCCATGATATCTAGAATATACGATATGAGTGTATGGGAAAATATAAAGGTGGAGTCAGGTTTCTACATTCGTACTTCTCTCATGGATTATGCAATGATGATAATCCTGAATCACATACATCACGTTGCAGTGCCTATTTATGCATCATGCAGAAAAATTGCCTCACAATTTCTGTGTTTCTTAGATGGACCCTGATTGGATTCACTAAACTCTTACCCTTTGATAAGTGTGGAGAAGACACTTTTAAAATTAAAATCAATGGCATGATGTCTGTCATTTAATTCTCAAATAAGGAAAAAATAATATCAGGTCAAACATACTGACACTGGAAATCCAGATGATTAACCATTACTTATTTATATAGTTTCATATCGGTTTTAGGCATATTTTAGCGACATACCTTTCATGATAGAAATTACTAACATTAGGAAAAATTACAATTACCGATTTTATCTAGTGCTAACCGTAAATGTCAGCATGTGCAGGCCTTGTTGGCCTATGAATCTGCGTCAGACTCTGTGGTAGAGCAAGAAGTTAAAAGTAGTTCCAGCATGTTAGTGATTGTTGAGTAAAAACCTACTATTTTGTTAAGTATAATGTTAAGCTTGATGTTTATGCATGATTGTTGAGGAAATTGTATATTGTCATCAACAATAGAGTTTCTGAAAGTTGTTTAACTTCTTAAGCAATGAGCGTTCATCCATAGTGAAGATCATTTTCATATTATGTCATCAGATTGTGAAATCATTGAACTCATATCAGGAAAAGCTTGGGAGGGGCCACCTTGTGGACGGAATCAGCTACGTCTGCTTCCAATCTGGTTACAACCATGTGGAGGGGGAAACGAAAAAAAAAAAAAAGAACAAAAAAAAGAGAGAATATAACAAAGACAAACTTTTAGTATATATAGACCCGTTGGTTTCTAAGACTATGCAAAGTGGCAGTAGAGTATTTCTCGTGCCTTCAGCTACCTTATCTTGCCTGGTGAACTTTTTAACATGGATGGGAAGAAATTGGAGTACAAAGGTGAGGAAGCATTGAAGGAGATTGGGAAGCTGACAGTGAAGGCTGAAGAAGTTCAGGAGAACCTTTTGAGGGAGATCTTGACGCGAAATGTTGGAACTGAATATTTGAATAAGTATATGAAGGGTTCGAAAGATGTAACAGAGTTTAAGAGCCGCGTCCCAGTAATTACTTACAAGGATATATATCCTTATGTCCAAAGAATTGCTAATGGTGAAGACTCTTCTATTATTACTGGCCACCCTATAACTGAAATGTTATGCAGGTCTCTCTCTCTCTCTGTATTATTTTTCTATTTTGACAGAAATTTAGGCTTACTAACTTGTATTTCTGTTTTCTTGCAGTTCTGGGACTTCTGCTGGGGAGCCTAAGATGATGCCATCAATTGCAGAAGATCTTGACCGTCGAACCTTCCTATATAATCTCATCATGCCAATCATGAACCAGTTAGATGCCTTTCCCCCATCAAAAATCTGCTTATAGTTTCCAATATTACTATTATTACTCATATTTAGTGGGTAGACATGTTACTTGACATCTATTGAAAAATGACCATAAACTGTTGTCTGAGCCCCAAAACTTCAAAATTAGTGCACCAGAGCTACTTTCCTGGTAAAAGTTATTGCATGAGTTAGCCCTGATGAACCTAAGTGCTTTATGCCCTTTTGCCGTTATGTGAGTCCAGAAAAAGCACTACATGCTATTCAGATGATGCAATATAACATTTTATCAGTGCAAGGTAGCGTGTAATGCACATTTCAAATATGCAACCACTCTGCATTGAATTTACCATATGTGTTCACCACTTAGATGTCGTGCTAACGACTAACATGATTTTAGAGAACAAGCTTCAGTGGATACTCAATAAGAACACACATGCTTTTATACTAGCCAGTGTAGGGACACATCATATTGGCTCCAAGGGAAACAAAACCATGACATTTGACATTTTGCAGGCACATCCCTGGTCTAGATGAGGGTAAAGCCATGTACCTCTACTTTGTCAAGGCAGAAATGTCCACACCTTGTGGCTTACCAGCACGAACTGTGCTAACCAGTTATTACAAGAGCAAGCACTTCAAGTGTCGAGCACGTGACCCCTTTAACGATTTAACGAGCCCAGACCAGACAATCTTGTGCTATGATAGCGACCAAAGCATGTACTGTCAATTGCTAGCTGGTTTGGTCCATCGCCACAAGGTCTTGCGTCTAGGAGCTGTTTTTGCATCTGCTTTTCTTCGAGCCATCTCATTCCTCGAACGTAATTGGGTTGACCTAGCCAATGATGTCCGCACTGGCCAGCTAAACCCCAGCATCACCAATCCTGAATGCCGTTCTTGCATGTCCATTATGCTATCAGCACCGGATCCACATCTTGCTGATGAGATCGAGGACATCTGTGGCCGTCCATCATGGAAAGGAATATTGTGCCGTCTTTGGCCTAGGGCTAAGTACATTGAGGCAGTGGTCACTGGTTCTATGGCACAATATATACCAGCCCTTGAGTACTACAGTGAAGGAAAGTTACCCTTGGTGTGTCCCATGTATGCTTCATCTGAGTCTTACTTTGGTGTCAACCTGAATCCTTTATCTGACCCTGCTGATGTAGCATTCACCCTACTGCCAAATATGTGTTATTTTGAATTTATACCTTTGGGAGAGAACGGGACACTGTTAATGGACATAGATGAAGAAGAGGAGGTGACAAACGATAAGCTTGTGGACCTGGTACATGTTAAAATCGGTTGTTACTATGAATTGGTGATTACCACCTTTGCTGGTAAGAACATATTCTCCTAAAAGCGACTTTATTTCTTTCCTTTTTCTGGTGTGTAGCGTTACTAGCGTAGAAGTAGAATATACTTCTTGATGGATATATGTTCTCATGAAAGTCATTTTCAAATGGAAAAGCATCACATGTATATACCTGAAAATGTATTAATGTCGTTTTTTTGGCAAATGATCAGGACTATATAGGTATCGTATTGGTGATGTGCTCCAAGTGACTGGATTCCACAATCAAGCCCCACAGTTCCGTTTCATCTGTAGGAGGAACGTCATTCTCAGCATAGACAACGACAAGACCAACGAAGAGGATCTTCACAAGAGCATCACAACGGCCAAGAAACTGTTAGAACCCTGCAATGCCTTGCTGGTGGAGTACACTAGTTATGCAGATACATCATCCGTGCCAGGGCATTACGTACTGTACTGGGAGATTCAACACCATGCATCATCATCATCATCATCATCTTCAGTGATGGACTCTGTGGCCCTGCTTGATGCCGGGGTGCTCCAAGAATGTTGCATTGCAGTAGAGGAGGAACTGGATTACATATACAGGAGGTGCCGAGCAAATGACAAGTCTGTTGGACCACTTGAGATACGCGTGGTGGAGCCTGGCACTTTTGAGGCGTTGATGGATCTGTTCATCAGCCAAGGAGGGTCAATCAATCAGTACAAGACTCCAAGGTGCATCAAGTCTAATAATGCGGCACTTAAGTTGCTTGATTCAAATGTAAAAGCATCCTTCTTTAGTCCGAGGGATCCTACTTGGGTGCCATAGATGGTACTAACTAGTATGTTACACAACATAAATTTGGGATTTTGGAAACCCTTGTTGTCCATCTTCTCGCTATTATTAGTAGTAGTAGCAGCTAAGCTAGTTTTCAGAGTTTCAGTGGAGGTGTACCTTAAGCTACAGGGTGCAATCCTCATGGCTGTTATTGGAGATGTAATATGTACTCTTATTTTCATCTGATTTTTAAGCAAAAGCTAGAATCTTAATTATGGTCCAGAGTGTTTTTGTATTGTTATGAATTATGATCCTACGCACAACCAAACAGAGTCTGTGACTGTGAGCTAGGGTTGTCACTTGTAATATGAAACTGGTTCGTATAATTTTACTTATTCCATTGCTTCTCGATGGGATTTCAGGTTTCTTTCCTCTCATTTTTCTGAAACTATCTGGTACTCAAAACTCACTGACCTGACTAATTTAGATTCGCACCAGGTTCGTGTCAGGAATGCTCATAAATGAAATAAACTGCTCCCTTCCAAATTAAGTTTTAAGAATTTTTCATACACATGGCTCGAATTTGAGACATTCGATTAAGGAGAACTCTTACCATCTTGCCACAACCCTCGGCCTCCGTGGTTTTCAAGATTCTTTTTACTCCCTACTGCTGTCCTTGTGAAGTACTTGCCGTTACTTGTTACCATCAATTTTGGTGTGTAATACCAGTACCACCAAGCTATATAATGTGATATTTTCGGAAAATTTGCCACTTTCAATGGGACAGTCCAATCTGCAGTTTTCATGTAATGCATCATCATGCAGATTTGAATTTGGCATTTTTTTGTAGATAGGTACTCTTATTTTCTTGGTTTTTATTTTTTTTTCTTGCCTCAAATCAAATGTTCCCCACTGTAAATTTTTTTGCAGTTTCTCATCCCATTTCCACCTATAAATCATAATCTTGAATTCTTGATTGAAATTTGAAAACTAGATTCACCCGACATGCGCATGCATTTTCTTTGTAGACTTTCACAATCAAAATCATGATTGAGAAAAAAAAAGAAGATATATACACACACACGTAAATTGCATTACACTACAAATATTGTGTTGGCTTTATGATTGCAATAATTAATATTGTTAGTTTAGTACAGAGAGATATGAGAATTTAGTACGGAATAAATTGTGGATATATAATGGGAATCAGCATAATTAAGCACTAAACAAACTTTTTAGACCAATGACCAAAGAATATATATAACATTCTCAATCACACGGTTTTTTTTTCTTTCAGTTATGAGATAAGTACAGATTTTGATGTTTTTTGGAATTTTTATTTCTTTGATATGATTATGAATTCCTTGCCCGTACACAAATTGCTATCCACTGTGATCCCCACTCATCAAACAATGTCTTCTCTTGACAAAGACAACAATTGATTTCTTTCAATAGAGCCATATACGGTTGTTTAGTTGGTTGCAAATCATTGTTCTTTTTGAAACAAAAGAAATAACAGACGAAAAAACAACAGTAATAAAGATAGAATATAATTGCTATGTCAAATCCACTCCACCATATCTCTATCAACTATATATAAAAGTGAGAATATGGCGTAAACAGTGTTTTTGTTTGGGGTTCCCCCATTTTTTTTCAATTTTGCCCCCTGCTACAGTACCAAA
>JAYMTT010000188.1:0-16712 GCA_036898025.1 Hypseocharis bilobata
TTTTTGCGTTTCATATAGCGACGAAAGCTTACTTTCCTATTTTCCCTAGTGAGCTAGATCTCCTTTTTTCTATTTTTGCGTCCAGCATAGCAGCAAAAGTACGCAAAATTGGACAATTTAAGACCGAATTCTAAGCGCAAACCGTCTCGCTATCATTTTTCCCGGGAAAATGCAAAGTAGTTCTTTTTTCCTATCGGTCCAAAGAGCAAATCGACTTGCTATCAAAAAACCCGGTAAAATGTGAACTTGTGAGATTTCTCGGTTGATCCACTAGGGAAATCCATTTGCTATCATTTTGACGGGTAAAATGTAAACTTGTGAGATTTGACTGTCGATTCTAAGCTAAAATGTCAAAGTAACGAAAATCACCGGGAAAACGTAAACTCAATGGAAGGATTTCATTGAACTAAGAGTGATCATGATCGATCCTGGCAAAGAAGGTATGCGAAGTCAATTTCAAGATTTCTTCTATATAAGATATTGAAAACAACAAAGCCGACTTAACGTCACCTTCATGACGCGATAAAGCCTCTAAGTCAAACCAGAATCTCGAAATGAAGTCTACTTTTAGTCACCAGAGGTTATCACCTCAGTATACTAAACGTCACCTTCATGTATGAACCCCTATCATGAGATGTCATTTGCAACCCCTTATTCAGCAGCACTTTGATTCTCTAGAATCCCTGACCTTACCTTAAGGCTATAAGCGGGCGAAGAGCTCTACAAACTCCGTGGATTTGGCTTCTCAGATTAGAGGTACCACAGCACCAATCCAACCAAAAAGAGATATTACCGTTACTAGGCACCCATTTAATGCCTTTCTCAATAACAGCAATACCCTCCACCCTATTTTTCTTATTGACAGAGGTACAATGGCCTTTGCCATCAGTACCATGTCTAGCTATACGGCACTTAGCCCACAGCTTGCAGGGGTTAGTCTGAATTCTCCAAGCAAACTTAGCAAGGAGGGCCCTATTCCTAAAAACCTCTTAATGCCTAGCCCACCACTTCTTTTAGAGTCAGTGACTCTCTCCCAATTCGAAGTCTATTCCAAGTGTTATTATTACAAGCCTCTCCAATTCTCCTAGAGAGATATTCAAGACACATAATGAAGATGTAGGATGAGTAAGTATCCCTGCCTAATAGCCCTAGAGGGTTCAAAAGAGTCCAGCTTGTTACCATTTAACAAAACAGAGCAAGAGGAGGTAGACACACAGCAACAAATCAGATCAATGGTTTTTCTAGGAAAACCGAAGAAGACGAGCATTTCCCTAATCACAAATTCCATTCAAGTCTGTCATAAGCCTTATCCAAGTCTCATTTTATGGCCATACAACCTTTCTTATTCTTACTTTTATGCAAGACATGGATAGCCTCTTGGACAATAGCAACGTTGTCCTGAGCTCTCCTACCCTTGATAAAGCTACCTTGCATAGGGTCCCTCATCAAGCAGAGGCCTAATTCTATCAACTAAAATCCTAGTAACAAGTTTGTACAGAGTATTGCAAAGACTTATAGGTATGAACTGGTTAATGCTCTCAGGACCAAGAACTTTGGGAATGAGACAAATGAGAGTTTCATTCCAGTTCTTTCTCATCAAACCATTCTCCACAACACTTTCAAAAATAGAACTCTTCATGAAATCCCAATTTCAAAGAAAGCAAATGGGATGGAGACCATCAGGGCCAGGGCTTTTCAAGCCTTTCATAGCCCACAGAGCAGCTTTGGTCTCGTAGGCTGCTCAGACAAAAAGTCAAGGCTAGGCTTTCTAAAAGACCCCATATTTCGACTTACCTCAAAAAAGGAAGTTTCAAAGAAGTTTCTAAAATGGTTGTTAATCAGATTACCAACCTCAGTGTCACCAGTGGCCCATCCACCAACACAGTTTTTAAGACAGTCAATTCTATTAGTTTTCCTTATTTTTTGAGTGGACAAATGAAAGAATTTAGTGTTATTATCACCATTAAAAAGCCAATCCACTCTGGATTTCATATGCCAGAGTTGCTCTTCCTGATCCATGACCTCTTTCAGGTCTTGGAGGAGCTGCCTTTCAAGTCTAAACATAGATTCAGAGCAACCCGAGTCCATGCTTAGTTGAAGACCTCCGAGCCTATTGATGATTCTCTTTTTCCTAATAAACACATCACCAAAAACTGTTTGATTCCATTCAACAATGCACTCAGAGAAGATGTTAATAGCAGGGTCAATCACAAAATTTGCTTGGGACCAACAATTTTGAACAAAATCTTGAAACTCACCATGATCAAAGCACATGGGCTGAAATCGAAAGGGTCTAACCCCTCTAGCATTATCCCCTGGATTCAAATACAACAAAATAGGGCAATGAATGGTCAGAGCAATATCTAGGTAGGTGAAAGACTTTAGCATTTTCAAACATTAAGAAAAAGTAAGGATTCATAAGAAACCTATCTAATCTTTCAGAGACCCTAGTAGAAGGCTGTTGAAGATTTGACCTGGTATATTTAGGGCCAACAAAACCAATATCCATAAGCTCACAAGCATTGATATTATCATGAAACTTCCCAACTCTCCTAAGATCCACAGGGTTACCACCTAATTTATCCGATTGATCAGCAACATCATTAAAGTCCCCAGCGACAACCCAAGGCAGGTTCATGTTATTAGCAAGATTAACAAGATCATCCCATAAGACCTACCTAAAGCATGCATCATTACTAGCATAGACACAGGACAGATAGAAAGAGAGGTGACGTTAGTATACAGGATTGTTAAATGATGGTTTAGCATAAAATGAAGTCGATAGACAATTGGTACAGGGTACATGGTGCAGGGTAAGGTTATAGAAAATATCTCAGTTTTACAAGAGAGTGAAAGAAGTTGACGAAGTCAGAGCGGGGGCGGAGCGTGGATTCTGATAAGCCAGAACTCACTCTCGGTAAAATCACTTATATAGTATAGTAGTCTCATTTCTAGTTCATTCAAACATGGATCCTTTTTTCCTTGTCGGATGGAGAGACGTAAGAAAGTAGCTTTCTTTGCTTTTAGTTAGATTGATTCCCGATAGGAGGCGGGGAAGGCAAGGTTTACCTTGAAAGGACATATCTAGCCAAAAGAAACATAGAAAAGGTAGTAAGTACTTCGACTGGTTGGAGAGGAGATGGAAGGGCAGAGAAAGAATGAAGAGTCCCGAGATGAGTGATCTACTGAGATTATGTCTTCTTTCTCTCCTGATGAACCCGAAACCGACCCTAGATTACATCAAGCAGAAGAAAGCAAGCCTGAAAGCAAGCCATTACTAAGATCCCTAATACTCGCCATTCTTTATTAGTTCTTTATCATATTCTTTGTTCGGCGAGGGAGCAGACGGGACTCAGGGGGGTATAATAGCTTGCTGCAAGTCTTGGATCAATGCTTACATCCGGACGATAATACGGAATAGGGAACGGAGACTGATGGAGATCGAAATCGAATCGAGGATATAGAAGCAGACAAATAAAAGAAAAGGAAGGTTCCCGCAAGGAAGAAGTGGGTAGCGGCTGTAGAAAGAGTTCCTTATTGAGGGGCATTGTATTGCTTCGGTTACATAGGCGGGGGAAGGGGTTCAGAACAGGAGGCAACGAAGTTGGACGATAGCACGATCGATAGACTAGTGAACCTACTCTTATTCCATTATTCAATGACTTAAACTTCACCCTTTTGAGTTTCTTTTCAAGAACTTACTTCCTCCACTAGAGACGAATCTTTACCCCTGCTTTAAGGCAGAGCATTACTCTTTTTTCTTATTCCTAGCATCGGATGTGCCACAGGCCTTTCTGAATGGAAGAGATAGATTCTGGCAATAAAGAGTAATTACACTTCATACATATATTTCATACATATATGTAATATAAATCCACACAATAAGCTGACTTACTTAAAGAAATACAAGTCCATTCATCCTTGAGAGTGCTAAATCTTGTAAATAGATAATAATGGAAGCTTCGAGTCAAACAACATACTAGACTTATCCGCCCTCCTTATCGGAGCCTTTCCCTAGCCCGCATCCGATCCTTCAATACCTCCTATTACTAGCTAGCGGAGCTTCAAAAAGGATATAGGGTATGATGACTTAAGTTAGGCGCTGCCTTCCTTACTGCTTGGAAGACTGAGGTAGCCTTTAGACTGACTTAGGTACGACTTATACCCACATATTTCTTCTGCCCAGCTGTTACCTTACTTCCAGTATGGAATTCTACGAAGACTAGTGACTTCGTACCTTTCACAGAAATGCTCACCGAACTTCAGGCTTTCGCGACATCGATGAAAGCAAGCAAGAGGGTTTATTCTCATTCTCACTAAGCTGCTTCCTCTCACCGTACGCTTTCAGAACCGAAGTGTTAAGCCGATTATTATTGCATTCGGCAATTCTTCTGTTGTTTTCCTTACTGGAAGGAGTCAAAACTCATCACCTGTCTCATCTTAGAGATATTGGCTGGCATTCGCTCTCAATGCCGAAACTATCGAAAATACCTTCTTAAGATTCAGAGCTTTGAAATCAGGAGTGATTATTCTCGCTTCTTAGCTTAGGTAATAGAACCAATACCCCGTTACTAGCGTAGAGCTAAGTAAAGCGAGGGTTGGTTTTCAGAAATGGTGGTTGTTGGTAAAAACCCTATTTTGATTGTGAAATTCTGAGGGTTCGACTGACTTCTGGTTCTTTCTTTCAATGAAAACGAGATTTGCCCGGAGTGCTTCGGCTGGAAGCTGGGACCATTCTAGGACGGACACCTATCTTGTAGGCACGGGCCTGTCTAGTTCTAGGGATTTGTACGATCTATACATGGGTTGGGTGGTTCGACTTCTCAGATGCGGATCTCACCTGGAGTCTACTGCCGACTGTTGTGTGCTCACTGTAGGGACTCCATCCGCTGGCTCCTTTATTAATACCTTCCCCGGGTGGCTTCTAACAGAGCGATTCCATCTACGCCTGGAAGGGAAACTACAAGGAGCTAAGAGTAGAGGCCTCATTCACAGGGAAGGGCTTGCGAGCTTAGGGCTTGGAGAATAGGTGCTCAGAGTACTACGAGTGAAACAACCCCCCTTTGATACAAACGCCAAGCGTAGAAGGTTCGTCCCGGGACCGTTAGGTGAAAGGCTACCTGAATCTCTGTACCCAGTAGCTCTGATAGCCCCAACTGTCGCTAAGACATGGTTATTTGGTAAATCCGTCTTTCAAAGGAAAAGATTCAACAATGAAGGATAACCCAAGGAATGATACCTTTCTGTTCTGCTTTCATGCTGACGGTAAGGGCACAAGTCTAGATTTAGTGCATTTCCGCTTTAATAGAAGGTGACGAAGTATCCATTCCTCAGTCCGTGATTGAGTTACACTCCCTATCCCTCTAGAAACCCAAGCCAAGATCAAGAACATGAGCTGCCGCAGCGATACCTTTCCAGACTCGAGAACTAGCTGCTTTAGGAGGAGAACCAAAAACAATGCCCCCCTCACCATATTTTGCAGAAAAGATCTGACACCAAAGTGTATGTGGTTCACTAATAAGCCTCCATGCGACCTTTGTAAGCAAAGCTGTGTTAACATGCCTCATGGAACGGAGGCCTAGACCCCCCATGTTTTTAGGAAGACAAACTTCCTCCCAATTAACCAAGTGAACCTTGCGGTGACTCCCATCTCCACCCCACAAGAAACGTCTATTCAACATATCAATCCGATCACAAATGTGTCGAGGCAGCTCAAAGGTTTGCATAGGATACAAAGCCATAGAACTCGTGACTGACTGAATAAGAGTGAGGCGACCAGCGAGACTAAGATGTTTCGCCTTCCACCCACTAAGCTTGTTTTCCACTTTCTCCACAAGACCTCGGAAGGTTTCAGCATCGACCGGTTTGGACAATTAAAGGCACACCAAGATATGTTCCCAAGTCATCAGACCAATTAATACCCAAAGTAGCAGAAATGAAATCTTTCTAACTATCATCCATATATGGTGAGATGAATAATTTTTATTTCTCGAAACTAACAGATTGGCCCGAGATGTCACAAAATGCATTAAGACATTGTTTCATAACAAAAGCTTGGGGTATTGTAGCCTTACCAAACAATAAGAGGTCGTCCGCAAAAAAGAGGTGTGAGACTGCCGGACCTCCACGAGAAGCAGCTACTGGTATCCAAGACCCATCATTCACACGGGAGGTAATCATGTGCCCCAATCGCTCCATGCACAAAACAAACAAGTACGGGGACAAAGGGTCACCCTGACGGAGTCCCCTTTGAAGATGGAAAGAGGAAGTACGGGCACCGTTCCAGAGGATAGTCATCGAAACAGTACTCACACAATACATGATCCATTTGACCCATGATGCCGGAAATCCCAACAAATTAAGGGTGTCCTCTAGGTGACTAAAAGTCTACTGAATTGCGTCATTCTGGTGACGTTTAGTATGCTGAGGTGATAACCTCAGGTTTCTAAGGAGGAGATGTTAATCGAATTAAAGACCAATTGATGCGATCATAGGCTTTCTCGAGGTCAATTTTCACCGCCATTAACCCCGACCTCCCTCTCTTGTGATACATGCAGTGCATAACCTCTTGGGCAATAAAGATGTTATCAGAGGCTTGCCTTCCAGCAATGAAGGCACTCTGATTCGGAGAGACAATATTCTGGAGAAAAGGCCGAAACTGATTAACTCTCTCCGGGCATTGAATTTTCGGAATTAGCACAAGGATAGTGTCATTCAATTCCTTCGGCATCTTACCTGTATCTAGAGCTTCTCTGGCCAAATGAAAAAGATCTCGACCCGTGACATTCCAGAAAGTTTGATAGAACCCCGCCTGCAACCCAGTGTCGTTAGACCCAGCATACTTCTAAACCATCCTTCCCCGGCGATTGAAACGGTTTCATATCAAAGAGAGAATCATGAACTTCTTCCAAACAAATAGGCCGCATCAAATCCTCTTTGTCCTGCTCCGAAATACAAGGTAAAATACCAGCAAGCGGATTTAGAGTCACCCCTTCCTCCCGGAAAAGACCCTGAAAATAATCAATAAGCAAAGTTTGAAGTTCCGTAGGATCCGAGCACCAGGAATCATCATCTTTCTTCAAAGCATAAATACGACTATTTCTCCTACGAATAACAGTAGTCAAGTGGAAATAGGCAGTGTTCCTTTCTCCCCGAAGAATCCAGTCCTCTCTGGACTTCTGCTGCCAAAAAACGTGTTCTTGATCAAGAATAGAATTCTATTCTTCATGAAGCTCTCTTTCCAAATTCCAGTGCCATTCCGAATATTAGCCAAGTAATTTTGAACCCCGTGAAGCCGAGCCAAAACACGCCGTTTACGGTAAAAGAGGTTCCCAAAAACGGATTTGTTCCACTCTGAGAGATGAGAAGCCACTGCCTTCGCTGAGTCAGAAACAGGATAACCCCTCTTCCAAGCTTGCTGCACAACCTCATGAATATTAGGATGCTGAAGCCACATTCTCTCGAAACGGAATGGCCGGACAGTATTACGAGGAGGAGTATATCCAAACAAATGAAGAGCAATCGGACTATGATCCGACCCAGCTCGCGGAAGATGAAACAAAGTAGCATCCGGCTAGCTTCCAAAGATCATTTATCAAAGCTCGATCTAATCGTTCCTGGCAAAATTTTCGTGGCTGCATATTACACCAAGTGTACATAGGACCCTGAAAACCCACATCGATAAGACCACAATCCCGTATCCACTTAGAAAACTTCTCACATCGATCCGTACTCGCCGCAGTATCACCTTTCTTTTCATTCTCAGCTGCTATGTCATTGAAATCCCCTATTAAAAGCCAAGGGACACCCACAAGGTCTGCCATAGCCACAAACGCCTCAAAAAACACCGCACGAAGAGTCGGAACAGGCGGTGCGTAAACAAAAGATGCCAAAAAAGGGCTACCTCTGCTGAGACAAATTTCAGCGTGAATAACTCTGTAACTAGCGCCAATAACAGAGAGATGGACCAGCGCCTCATCCCATAGAAGCCAAACACCTCCTGATTTGCCAATCGGGTCTATCCAACAACGATTCGAAAAACCCAGTTTATCCATCACACTAACAGCTCGCTTGCCCGAAATAATGGGCTCAAGGATTGCCACCACAGCTGGACGATATTTCGCCTTCATGTCCAACAGTTCATCGACAAAATAAGGTCGGCCAGCGCCGCGACAATTCCAGCTTAACACAATCATGAAACGATTTGAGAGTGTTGGCCGTCGGCCAACTCAGTTCGGTCAAGATCCATAGCTGTCTTATCGGAGTGAAACCCCAATTGTTTCTTCGCACCATCCGGCAAATTCTGTCAATTTGTGGTCACTGATTTCATTCTTGGGTCCCTTGGTTCCTACCTTATATCTGGAGGAATGGTCGTACGCTGGCTTGCCACTCCTGTTACCATCGCCGACGAAGGATGCCGGAGGTTGGGTTGCCGTTGAGAAATCGGGTTCAGCGTAGGGAAGTCTTCGCGCTGAACGTTGATATTTTCAGTCGTTCCTGTACGATCACGCCCAGAAGGAATAAAAGCCCTACCTCCACGTCCACCCCCGCGGGACCCACTCCCATGCACCCTCACAGCTGAGCCAGCTGTATTAGGCTGGGCTGGTCTGTGAAAATTTGGATCAACATTCTCCTTGCCCAAATTCTGAGCCTGAACATTGGGCCTACGACTATTTGGCCCACTTCGCCCCCTACCTCTTGAACCACCAGCCCCACGGCCCGTAGGGTTAACCGCAGAAATCTGCTTCAATCTCTCCTTCCTCCAGCTCAATCACAGTGTCATCCTCAACGTGAAGAGCCTCAAATCGAGACCCAGATCCCTTTGTACCCGGATATTCCTTATCCTGCTGGTTTACTTTCTTTTGAATTGATTTCTTACTTCATCTTATTCCTCGACCTTGCTTGTAAGCTAAGCTTTCACAACTATCTATATATAAAGAATTCTTCAATAAAGCTCTGGTTCTAAACCATACTCAAACTCTTCAAGTTCTAGAAAAAGTATGGTTCCTAGCTCGTGTTCTAGGCTTGTTTTGTTATAAAAAAGGAAAACTCGCTCAATGCCTAATTGAAGCACAGAACGTGGGCACTTGCTAGCATGAGCCATGAAATACAGGACTCACTCCCTAAGAATTCACTGCTCTTAATATCTAATCTAGGCCTCAGGGCAAGATGGGAAGTTCTTCTTCATTGTGAAGGCGTTCTCGTTACACCTTGAAGCTTTTGTACCAGATAGCCAGATAGATAGAATGAGGCACGTAGTCCAGTTGGACATACTCGTCCCTCCAATTCACTGAAAAAAGAAAGGATACCGATCTTTCTTTCTTTTTTTGGGATTCTTAAGTGGAGTAACAGGTTCTAGTTCAGGTTGTTCTGATTGGCCAAGATCTAGAGTAAGGAAGTCTATGATAGACGGTATTGCCAATACTGATGGACTTCGTGCCTTTCTAACTACCTCTTTAGATCTCTTGCTCTCTTGTTACCGCTTTTTTTGCTTTAAACCGACTTAACTGATAGAGGGGCATTCAAGCTAGTTTGAGCCTTCTCTCTCGAATTCCGAGCTAATAAGATCTATGTACATTAAGGTGGGCAAACTCAAGATTTCCATATCGTAAACGGGCATAGAAACTGTTGACAAGCATGACAAGCTGAATACATGAATACAGAGGGATAGACTCTTCTTTCCTTGGTTTAATTAGGGATAGATTTTGCCTTGTGTTAAAACTTGAAGAATAGCTGTCCCTAAAGGAAAGGAAACCAGCATTCATTAGAGTGTAACCCGTTGGTTGCTATGTTGGGTATGAGCTCTTCCCCCTAGGAAAAAAGAGGGATAGATAGTAGGCTTAGTTCCCAGCCAGACTAAAGAAAGGTTGACTTTCGAAAACAACAAACAAAGAAGGCAGGCTAAAGCTAAAGATCAGATATTAGGGTCTTATTTCACTAAGGACGCTTGTGCTCCTACAGGCTCCAAGAGCGGAAAGAAAGCATGAATTCAAGTTAATGCGGCAGGCAATGCCCCAGTGAATTGAATCCATAGATGCGGTAAGGAAAGGGAATCTGGTTGCTTGAAGCGAAGTCAAATAAGCATTCTATTCCGAAATGGACAAAATCGGCTTCATCTAATGCTGGCTGGCTTTTTCCTTCTTTTTTTGCAAGCATAATCTTTCCTCTTCCCAATTGCACCACAGTCAGTCAGACCACACCCATAGGAGCACCAAATCGAGAACAATCACTCAGAGTTCAGGTTACACTACCCAATTTCTCATCAAGAGACAATAGGTCATTCAAGTCCCCTGCAATGCCCCTTAGTCGATTTGCTGGGCTATGTCTTCCATTTGAGTCCAGAACAAGTCCTTAGACGCAGAGGGAGGTCTAAGATAGGCCGTAGAGAAAAGCGAAAATCCCTCTCCTTCAAGGATACTGACCATAAGGAATCTAAGACCAACCAAAGGAAAGGAGGCTGGTAACTCTTAGGGCCTATTGCCGGCGGTAAAGCATGAATTCCAGACAGAAAGAAAGCATGAATAGACCAACCAAAGGACGCTTGTGCTCCTACAGGCTCCAAGAGCGGAAAGAAAGCTATCATTCAGTCCCTGTTCAATCCATTTTCATTCTAAAACGATTTTAGGCGATTCAGGTTTGCCGGCTGAACGACTCTACTAAATGAGAGCACTATTGTTAAGCACATTGGTCCCATCGCTTTCTCCATCGCAAGAGAAGAGAAAAGATTGATTCAAAGAGAAGATCAAAGAATGATTCTATATAAATGATTTACAAGACAGATTTGGTGACTTTCAAGAATCAGAATTGATGTAACTAGAATCCAATCCCAGGTGCCGCTAGGGTACAGCCAACTACTGAACCTTCGAACCAAGCTATTTGGGTTCTTTCTATCTAAGATTGATGAAAAGAATGATTCTATATAAATGATTTCTAATAGATATTTTTGACTAATTCGAAGAAAGAAGGATCACCACTGAATCTATCTGTTATCACGGTGCGGTAACTCGAATAGAAAGCACTACTTTTTGGAAGAGAAAGAAAAGACGGTTGTTTCCTTAACAATCATAGAAAAGAAGGAAGGACTGAGTGACGGAAGTCAGAATCCTATTTGGATATTGACTTTATCTCATTCTAGCCAACTACTCTAGTTGAAAGCTAAAGCAAGGTTTTTCCGTGAGTAGCCAATCCAATTGATATTCGTCTACTGAAGGTTTAGTTCAGTAAGTTCATGTCTTTCTTCCCCCATAAGCCAGTTCAATTCATGTCTTTCTCTCGGTTGAGTCACTTTCGTACCATGCTTCACTAGCTTACTGCTGTTATTGCATTTGGAAATAGAACTTGAATTGGATATCTTACGCATGGTACAACCACTCGATCTATCTCCTTGTCCACAGTGTGAAAGAACCACATATATGGTACACATAGACATGTAATGTATCCGCCCGGGCATCCATCCTACCTACCTGGCCAGTATCAGACAGAAGTCCATTCTTGCTCATACATTCGAATCGACTTTCGTTCCTCGATCACTCTCGATTGGTCTTGAAACTGATTCACTGCTTCCTCCGGCATAAAGGGCCCGTAAGAAGGAACAATCCCCTTCGGTTCTAAAGGCACAGTCCCCGGCGGTTCTAAGGCAATGAAATTGGCCCTTCATTTAGCATTCTAGCAACTTTTGTCAAAGAGGTGGCGTGGCTAGGTTGGGACATTCCTGAAAGGACAAGCAGCTTATCAAGCGAGGCGGGCTTATTAAGATTCAGTCTTGCACTTCTCTGGGCAACCCCCGCTTCCAAGTCTGGCATGTACATCCTTCTATTATTCTATTAGCGGCACTTCCCCTTCTTTGAACTGGCTTGGAAAGCACGGTACTCTTGAACGAATTCGTGGTACTTCCAGTCAGTCCACCTTGACAAGAACTGGTCCCTCATTTGGTAATAGGTTCTTCCTCCTCAGGATCTCAGGCAATGAAATTGGTACCGGCATGCAATCGAGTATTAAGCTTCTCAAACCTTCCCCATTTCCTTTCAAATGCCCTAGAAAAGGAATATCAAATGCCCTTGAAAGGAACAGAATGGAATTGCTTTTTATGTCCTAACACTGTGAACAGGTTATTTCCACTTTTTGAAGGCTCTTCCGAACAGATATTAAGCCCTTTTTTCTGATCACCCGGTAATGGTTTCTATCTAATGAAACTTTTCCTAGACCAAGGAACAATTGTACAATTGGCTAGGGATACTGAGGTATTTCCCGATCTGGTAGATATAACAATGAATTGTGAGAACCAGCCATGTGCTTAGCCCGTGAGGGATTTACGATCTACTCTGTAAAGGAAGGCAATTGTCTGACGAAAGCAGGCTGATTTTATCCACGCTGTGTAAGCTCCTTTCTGACTTCTTCCAAAAGCTGGAACTCGACTTTGCTCTTTCATCATGCCAGTCGGATGCTATTGATCGAAGAACTCCCGCCTTGCAGTCATACCTTTCTTTCTATGCTTACCTTACAATAAAGAATGGAGCTATCGACTATCTCTTTATATAGATAGATATGAAAGTCAAGTCATCCAGAATCAATCTAAAAGCCTCTCATTCTAACGTCCTTCATTCGCTTCCTCATTCTGAGAACGAGCCTAAACCTTAAGCTGTCGCTTCAGCGACTCCAACCCTTATACTGTACTGGGATAGAAGGGCAGGAATTTACCTGACATACTAAAAAGCCAATTACATTTCCTATCAACTCAGCATAATTCTGAACCTTCATGACGCGCTAAAGATCATCTTGATCCTGAATTTCACAACAAAGCCGCTTCGCCCCAGGTTTAGTTAGGGTACAGTATAGTTCTGATCCTCTGGATAACTCCTCACTTACGTATAACCATTCTCCTATTATGAAATAAAGAAAGACTTTCCCCTTATTCTGAGAAAGGGAAGTCAATTAGATGAGCTACTTCCAGGTGGAAAGCCAGTTGAGTGAGACAGAGGCGCGGATGCGGCCTTCTTAAAAGAAAATAAAGAACCTAAACCCAACAGGAGCGCAGGCTGCCTAGTCAGATGGGTATTTATAAGCACTAGCCTCTTCGTCTTACAAACATGTTATCCTTCTTTCCTGCCCTTCCACTCATTCCCTCTTGCTAAGTTGGGTATTGCCCTTCGGAGATTATGGCAGATTATGTTCACCAAGAAATTACCCGAAATGGGAAGAGTTGAAAGTTAGAATCTGGTTATGGCATCAACGCTGGAACCAATCCTCTACTCTAATCCCAGTGGGAGAAAGAGTGTTCCTACTTTATTCCATTATGAATTTGAGACTAGATTGACTTACTGTTAGGAGCGGTAAGGCAAGAATCCTTGACTTTGGTTACAATCAAAGAATCCGGGTTTTTTTTACTTTACTTGACCAAAGGAAAGGGTCCGATAAGGCTCGAGTAGAACACCTGACTTTGAAATAGAAATCAGTGAGTGGAAAGAGCAAAGCGATCGCATACTTATTTCTATGGATTTAGGCTAAGGGATCGTGTTCTAAAAACCCTGTCTTAAATCAGGGCTCTATTCCTTTCTTGAGTTCTATCTGGCTGGATAGGGTTCTGATTTTTTTGACTTTATATCTAATGGAAAAAACTCGTGTTTATGTTATAAATGAAGCAGTTACGAGTGCTTATACCAGGGCTATAGGGACCAGTGAAGAGGAAGTTTCTTGCTTAACCACAGGAGAACTGGTTTCCGTTGGGGCGATTCATGTTCTTCTGGTTACGGATGTTGTACCACTTTTTGTTTCGGGGAGAAGGTAAGGCACCGAGGACAGGGGTAGCGAGGTATGAAAGAAGCAACGATGGAAGCTTATTGGAAGAGATAGAAGGCTGCTGTTGGTTCACAAAGGATGGTGAAGTTTCCGATAGCAAAACCTAATAGACAAAACTCTAGAATAATAGTACCGTCATCCCACCCCTCATATCAAAGAAAGTTCAAAGTCAGAGTCTTACTAATGATGCTTTCTTTCCTGTCCGCTGACACTTTCCTGCTCTTGCCTCTTTCTTCTTTGTTTTAGTTCTTAGCGGAGTCAGCCCCTTCCTTGCTGGGCTTACTTACTTGTGATTGCCCCAGCTTCTTCCATTCCAGAGTCAATCAACGGGAATGTCCACTTCTCATCGGCCCTTCTTATTCTCCCAAGAGCATCCGGACTGCCTACATGCCCGGCTTCATGCCTGCCTTCCCTCTTCGCTTTGCTCGAGTCAATTCTTCTTCTTCCCTCAACTTGTAATTGAACTGGCTGTAGAGGGTGTGCTAGTATCGGTACGTGTCTGGCTCTTGGCTTCAGCATAAACCTAAGGGATGGGATAGAATGGCTTTCCTTCCTATTCTTCTTGGTTTCTTCTCTTGGCTGTGTGCAGTGATGTTAAGATTCAGCATTCGCTGATTTATTCCAAACCTCTCGAAGAATACAATAGTTAGTCTTCACTCTGCTGCTATCGGTTTACCCTTCATCAAAGCGGATACTGGTGAAAGAAAGAACTGAGGTCACATATTTTGCGCTTCAGAAAGAGTAACTCACAGGCGTAATACCAGTTCCTTCTACCCACTACTGGTCCGATCAAAGGTAAGGGCCGAGTAAGGATGGCTCTGGTTAACAGGTTCAAGGTGCTCATGATAAGGAGATTGGCTCATCCTCTCTTTGTACTCTCTATGCATTGAATTCCATGGATGCCTTGCAAAAGATGAGTTCATTCTGACTACATCTATCTATCGATTGAAAGGGAGAGAGCTGCTTATTAATACTCTATTGCAGACTCTAGTTTCAATAGTAAGACAGCCTCTAGCGTGGCCCAGTATGGATAGATTCTACTGATTGATTAGAACAAGGTCTTTACGCCCGATCAAAGCCATTTAATACAACATATGATGCAACTCTTCCGCTATATACTTGACTTCGTGATGGTACTTCGACTCAGGTTCCGACTGATCAGTGGAAGGCTGTTTGTAAGCTATAAGAGCCTGGCCGTGTAAGTCTACTTCGTCCCCTGAATCTAGCGATCCAGCCTCTAAGTCAAACCTTCATCTAACAACTCAGTATACAACGCTAAACCAGAAGTTTCACAGTATGGAGAGGACGAGTGGGAGTCTTTGTTGCTTGTCCTTTCTCATATCTGTTATTGTCCTTTTCTAGGTGCTAGCTACCTTCACACTAGTCTCGGGTCAGTATCGGAACCGATCTTGCTCGATTATGAAATGTTGATAGAGTGACTTCTGGTTTGAATTGGATCGGATTGGTCAGCTTACACCTATTGATATGCTCAGGTAAGACCTCTGCCTCCTATAAACCCTCTTGGAGTTGTGATATAGGCTCAGTCGTCTCTCTCTCAAGCAATTATCACTCTATCTTTATATCTATCTTTGAATGCTATGAAAGAGGGAAGGCAAGAAGTCTGTAACCTTTTCATTCTAACCCTGAGTCGTACCCTCACTTTATTCTAAACCTTTGTTGCTTGTCTTTGTTCTTTGGAAGGAGCAACTCCCTGAAGTAGGAGTGCAACTGGTAATCACTAGGTTTAGAGGAGTTATTACCAAGAGGTAGTACATGTAACACTAATCCCTATAATGATAGAATCCTGTACCACAACCAGGAGATATATCTAAATTGGGGTGGGGCTACGCACTAAAGCTATGTCTGCCAACAGGGAAAATAAGCCTTGGCCAAGCAGAAAGGCAGTCCTTAGAACAGCTGGGTACGCACTTACTTACTACGGTACGCTACGCTCTGACTTACTACAATGGGGTACGCTCTTCACGTGGTGCAATATGCAACGTGGGAAGGGCCGAAAGCTACGTCGGTTAGACAGAGTCTTGTGTAATGAACAGTGGCGGATGTGGTTAACTGGATTGATGTTAATATTGGGGTCTCGGAGGTTCTGCCTGATTATCGCTGTCAGTGGCGAGTTCTTTTTGGTGCAGCGACATGGTTTCTTTGGCGTTGGAGGTGTGGTCTCCTCCTTTCCCCGGGGTACACTCTCCCTGCTGACCCTGTTCGAGCAATCCTTTGTGAAGCTCGCCTTGTTATGGAGGCTCGGAATCAGCCGACGAGGACCTCCACTCAATGTGTGACTGTGAATGTTCAATGGCTCCCTCCAAGAGCTGGGGCTGTCAAACTTAATACCGATGGAGCCGCGAAAGGGAACCCAGGCTCGGCCTCTATGGGTGGAATTATTAGAGATGATCATGGAAGATGGCTCGTTGGTTTTAGCGGCTATTTGGGCACTGGTTCGAACATGATGGCAGAGTTAATGGCCCTCCGTACGGGGATGATCCTTGCTTGGGAGAGTGGATGGAGAGAGATTGAGTGCGAGGTGGACGCGAAAGCTTTGCTTGACACGATTCAGAGGGAGGAGAATGGTGCTGACCCTCTGGGGTCTGGTTATTGCTGATATAAAAGAGCTCATGACTCGCCAGTGGTCTTTCTCGTTGAAGCACTGCTACAGATAGGTAAATCCGGTCGGTGCAGCTATTTGGGGAAAGCGGTGTGTAATAGTCCCTATGGGAACCCGATAGGGAATGCAGTTAGGGAAATAAGGTTGAAATGAAGAACGGTACGCTACGCTCTTCCCTGTTTAGAAGTCAACGGAAGAAATCGCTAATCGCTCCTCAGTTAAGCCTCCCATGCTGCTACCTCCGGGAGGTGTGAACGAGACCAGCCCCAGGCCGGCCAAACCACCGGACCCCTTGGTA